>JAOVVI020013949.1:320-11669 GCA_028571085.2 Nepenthes alata | reverse complement strand
TAATGCGGTATTTTTTTTCTTCTTTTAGATTGAATTTTAGTATACATAATAATTTGCCCATAAATAAAATTTTTGCCAAAAAAAGACTTGTAAGTTATATATATTATAGATTTAGATTCTACTGAAAGATTTTTATAATGTTTTTATACTTTATAATGACGATTTTGCAAACAAAGAACCGAAAGAAGAGTTTGAAGGCATGATACTCACTCCTCGGAGTAACATTAGATGATCAAATTAGTATTATATTAGATGAATTAGATGACACATGAGAGAATCAAGGGAAGAGAAAATTTTAGAGAATTAGCTCCCATCTTAGGGTATTTTTGTATGGAATAGATTTTCTGAATGAAAGAATCTTAACAATTTTTATATTAAATTTTGAGTATTATATAATCTGTATTCTAATAGGTGGATTCTATGAACATTGATAAGCTAATAGAAGATGTCTTGTTTGTATTAAGAGGTTTTATGCTTCACGAGATCTCATGAAAGTAGCTTTTCATACTCTTCGAATGATATCCACTAGGGTAAGTTACTTTTTTAGTTAAATAAACCATCTAGTCTATTAAACTCCTGCAGATTTGTTTCTCACAATATTATGTAATTTTCTCCTTTATAATTCTCTCTACTATATTTGGATAAGCTTCTAGCATTCTTTAAAATTAGAACATTTTAATAACTTTTTGATAACAAATGTGATGGCTCGTCAATGTCTTACCCTACTAGTGTGCCATATTTTTCTAATTTTGGAGTTCAAACCAAAATGTCCAAGATGGGGAACATAACAAATGTAATGGGTCTAGCATACTTTAAGCCGGCTCCGGGCATAGCCAAGAGGAAAGTGACAGCCCAGCAAGCATTTGCTCAAGACCAAGACTCAAGGAGCACAACGTCGGTGAGGAGGAAGCTAAAATAACAGTAGCCCACCACGCAATCCCTCTAGGTAAAGCCCCAGGTAGCAGTACAGATAGTTCAATCGAGTTAAACAGATACTGTACAACAGGGAGCAAAAGATTAGGATTGCATATAGTGCGACACCCATGATTACCTCTTTTGCAAGGCCATCGAAGGTTATGACAGCGTAACATGCGCTTGCAGGGCCTAACTAATATCCACAGAGTCTCTACTCGCGCAATGGTTGATCCTGATACGTCACTCACAATTCTTCAGCGTCCCCCCCAAGAGAAGGCCATGATTACTATTTTGATTCCTAGGCACGCACGAAGAGATAGTGATGAGAGCAAATGTCAGCCATGAAGTCCAAGAAAGGTATACCAGTCCCAAATCTATAAATCCCTATTCTCCCTTATAGGGAGGGGGATACAAAGAATTCAAGAGAAAAAAAATTTAAACAAACAAACAAACATATCTAAAGTATTGATTTGCTTTCTCACAAACTCCTCAACCTATTAGTGTACCACCTCTCAAGCCACTTACCCTACAAGTGGATCTCCCAAAGCTTAGTTCTCCACGATTCACTCAATTCCCTTTCTTACGTGCATTCATGCACCTTATATTCTCATATGTTTCTCATATTTGTAAAAAATATATTGACTTGAATATCAAAAGTTATACCGATGAGTGAGTCCTACCATCCTCTAACTTCTTATTTGTCAGTTGTGATGTATAATTATTTGGTATAAGTACTTTCTATCAGTACGTTCTTCATTACCACGCCTTTTTGAAGAATGGATAACAAGATGACTTTTTAATAAAAGGGACCTCTATGATGGGCCTTCAATTTGTCTTTTTAATCTATTTTAAATATTTAGGTTCAAATTTTACCATTTTATCACTTAACCTTTCGGTATAATAATATTTTCAAATTATTAAATTTGAGAAAATTTTATATGATTGAATTATCAGGATTTAAATTTTGTGAAATTGTCAATTATAACCTTTGCTAAATATTCCATCAATTTAGGGGTTTTTTTCCCCATATTTTTCACAGAACATAATTTCTGTTTTTTAACTACTTAATATAATACATTCCATGTGCTGAATAATTTTTTCTTAAATAATTTAAATTTGATAGAGTGAGGACATATATTTATAATAAATTAATTAGATTGAATTTATATTTGTATAAATTAATAAAACAAAAAATAATATTTGTAAAATAAAAATATTGAAAAAAAATAATTTTGTTACCTTAATTTTAATGTGTAAAGTTTATATTAAATACAATTTCTAAAATTTAAGCCAAAAAAATATTTTGAATTTATGTTTCACAATAACTATTCAAAAAAAATTTAAAATCATATAAATGAAGAGTTATTTTCTTAAAAAATAATATTAAATAAGAACTGAATAATTTAGTTAAACATATAGCATTACCCATTTTATTACGAATTATTTCAGAGAGATATTTTTTGGACACTGTTATAATCTTTTTACTGATATAATATTTTACTTATTTATTTAAAATATAGCCGAATAAAATGTTAACATCTCACAAACTCCCTTCTAATGACACCAATAATGCCAAATAAACACCCTCTTAAAGAAGTTTTTCAATATATTAAATAAAAATCATACATTATTTTTTAAAAATATTTTTCTTTTCTAAAATTTATGATGCTTGTATTAAAATGCATAGCTATCATGATATAGTTTTAATCTCTTAAAGCATAAGGTTTATAATTGTGTTTGGGCAATTAAATAAATATTAAAGGATAAATGAAGTCCATAAATTATGCTATTTCATCATAAATATTACATAGCAATATATTCAATTATTTGGATAAATACTATATTCATTTTGGGAATGTATTCAATATATATGAATGTTTAATTTTAGAACAATAATAAACTTTCAAAATTTACAATTCACTCACTATGAAAAATTTATAAATTTATAAATTTTCTTTCAAAATTATTGGACAATGTTCTTATAAAACAGATATCTAAGGGCATGTTCAATAAATAAAATTTTGGCTATTTTTCAAAAATTTTATTAAAAAAATAAAACTTTTAATAAGTGTGTTTAAATCTATCCTTTTTTTCTCATTTAAAAAAAATATTTTTAATTTTTTTAATTTTAAACTAAAATTTAGAAATTTTTAAAAATATTAAAAATTATTTTCCATAGTTGTCTACTGGCTATAAAGCAATTTTTTTTTAATTTTTTAAATCTTATTTATATACTAATATTTTAGAAAATATAATTATAAAGAAATTATTTTATAAGTTCATTAAAAAAATATATATACATTTAAAAAATAATAAATTTTTAATTTAATTATAATTAAATTTAGTTATTTTTTTTTTCACTTTTTTTCCTCGAGTTGACATTTTTTCCAGAATTATTAATTGATACGGGTTATACTTAGACTTCAAAAAAATATATGTGTCAATACAAAATATTTTTAAAGTGATCTTTTAATCAATATTATGATTATTTGACAGTGATAATATTTGAATTACTGGTTAATATTTTCTATGTCAATAAAATATTATATAAATTTCAATAAAAATACACTAATGTATTATATTAATTTAAATTATTATTGTTATTAATTATAATGTTTCATTGATATATATTTTTAATTTATTGATAATTAAATATATAGGTAAGAGCATAAAATGTTATATATTCATAGATTTAGACTAAGATATTTAATTTTATGATAATAAAATTAAATTTATATGACCCAATAGTTTATTGACTTCATATAAGTATTAATATGAAGTATTTTTTAAGTGATCTTTCAATTAATATCTAGGTTACTTGACAATATTTAAATTACTAGTTAATATTTTCTATGTTAAGAAAATATTATATATTGTTAATTCAATAAAAAATTAAACTAACTATATTATAATAATTTAAAAAATTATTATTATTAAATATAATGTGTCATTGATATATATTATTAATTTACTGATAATTAAATATATAGGTAGAGATATAAAAAGGTTATATATTAGTAGATGTAGACTAAAATATTTAATTTTATGATAATTATATGACTCAAAAGTTTATTAAATTTAGTTCAAAGAATTAAACTCATACTTCTAACAAATTATTAAATATTAACTACGTAGATTATATATAAAAAATATATAGACATATATCATTTAATATAATAGATCATAATTAAGAATCACATTACACATACAAATTTTTATTATAAAATACATAGATTTTTTATGACTTTCAATAATTTTAAAGTAAACTATTACATTATAAGTTCTATTAGTTAATTTATTATAAATAAATATATTTATTAAATTTATTAAATAATTTTTTAATTAATAATTTTTATAATATGCCGGATGATAAAAATTTATAAATATTAGTAAATATTAATTTTAAAAAATCTTTATAATCCTAATAGAAACTAATAAATGTATTTTCAAATAAAATTTTCAAAATTAAAAGGTAAAAAAGAAAAAAAAACCAAAAAATAAAAAATAAAAAAAAAATTTCATCCAACTAAAATGGTATGGATTTTTCTTGGTAGCATTGTGATATTAATGCATAATATAACCTATGGTATTAAACACTAAAAGTAATTTTAGTTTATTGAACCAAAAGACTTTAATGGGCTTTAGTTTAATTATTTGTTAAATGTTTAACTTAATAGCTAAAACATTAGTTAATATGGGATTTGGGTTACGACCAGATCTATTATTTGAACCACAGATGAATACACAATAACAAACGATAAGTATATAATAAGTATACACAATCAATAAATGTATAATTTTTATGTAAAAATTTTTTTTTTAAATGATGGAGAAAAATTACGAGGCTTAATGTTCAAAAATATTTTCACTATACAATATCTCGATTACACAAGCTACCAAATAAAAGAGAAGAAATAGAACCCGATAAACGTTATTCTCAACTGCAAAAACGATGTACCCACGGTCGTCGGAGATCGAAACTCGATTCGAAACACAAACGAATGAACAAATTTTTCTCTTCTCAATTTTCTCTTTCTTTCTCTTCTTTTCTCTTTCAAAACGGCACTCAATTACAGAAATAAATTCCTAACACGCATCAGCCGCATTTTTATTCTTCGAGCTGCGTTCAAGTATCGATCGGGCACTCATCGAGCGCCCATGTTCTATAAATCGCACCTTAGTGGCACATCGGATGCCCGCCTTCTAGAAAACGTGCCTCAATGTCACCTTGGACGTGATGTTGTCGAAATTAGCACTTCAAACCTTCGCGCACGTAAAAATACTCATCATTCATATTCTTAATTAACACATCAAATAGGTATGAGCTCACACGAGAGTGATTCATAACCAAATAATTTGAGATATCTATATTTTTAATAGAGATGTTCGTTTAATTCTTTTTAATTATAATCGTTTAATTAATATTGAATGATCAAAATCATTCTTTTAAAAAAATCAAACAGTCTTTATCTCTTTTTTTAAAAAAAATAACATAGTCATTTAATTAATATCAAATAATTATTATTAACATGGGTTAAATTAACTTCTCTTTTAGAAGGATAGACTTTTCAAAAGCACCAATATGTTTTTTTTTATAAGTAATGTTATAAATATGATTTCAAAGCATTTGATCAAATTAAATAATAAAAAATAATTAATAATAGTTAGAAATCCTTATTCGATAAGAATGGTTATTTTTTCATTTTATTGTAATTTTAGACATTAATGTATATTTTATAAGAATAATAACTGTCAAAAATTTAAGAATGACTAATGCTAAAATAATATGTTATTTCATATCCCATAAGTTTAGAAAATATATATTTCTTCCACAATCTATAAGCTAATGCCTACTCTAATATAATCTTTCACTCGATTGAATCTTAAGCCATCTTATACTTAATTATGATTGATTTGTATTGATTTTGATTAATCAACAAAGACAAGAAAGACCCATAAAAACTTTAGTGAAAAATTACATTATTTTATATCATATGCAATATCAAAAGTACTAAACATGTAATTTATGATTACGTTATGGAAAATATTATAAAATTATTTCTTGCTACATAGCAATAGTAAAATAAAAATAAAATATAAATAAAAAATGGGGATTAAATTAAAAGAAAATTAAATATTTTTATAACATATTATAATTTACTATAATAAGTTCTCTACAATTCATGGTGAAGTTTCTAAGTAGGTTGAAGATTACGATCAAACAGTTTAAGCATTTAAACAGGGTCAGAATCAATGATTAGGGACTAATTTAGTATTACATTAATTAATTACGATAATTAATTAATTAATTACAACTGTGAACGGTTGTTGATACGTGGCCATATGGCCATACTTAGGTGGGCTGTTTTGAACGAAAAAAAAAGTTATTATATTACTTGAGCAGGTTGTTCACCCAACAAATAAGATTTAAAAATAATTAATTAAGTTAATTAATTAAGTAATTAATGGAATTTGAATGCATACCTCGTGGAAAGCCATCTTTTGTTTTCTTGGGAAACTTTTCATCTTCCAATTAAAAATTGTTTTAATCATTTTTTAAATACTTTACATTATCTATTTATCAGTAAATTTTTATATATAATTTACTGATAAATAAGATATTATATCATTATAAATTTTAATTAATAAATAATTAATATTAAATAATATAATATCGATTATTATTTTATAGATGACTCGATTTCTCTGTTTCTGATAATAACCCTTCTCTGTTTTCGTACTATAATTAATTTTTTTATTTTAGATGTAAAGTTGACGCGGACAACTTAGTTAGATATTATACATAACCATAGTGACATTATAACTTATGGAATATTATTTTATTAATTTTTATATAGTTTGTCGTATTTTATTAATAACATTGACAATGGATGCATGAAAGTTGCAGCAGTGCCAACGACTACAGTGGAGGCATTGGAATATTGAGAAATTGAAATTTATTATTATTCAATATAAATTTAATGATTACTTAGATTATTGTTAATAATTATTATTGATTAATTGGATTATTGTTGATAATTATTATTAAATTAGTATATCATTAATACGGATATTTATTTTGATAGTTATATTTATTTGTTTTCCTATTTTTTAAAACAATTTGAAATTTTCAGTTCCTAGTATGTGGACAATGGGAGAGGAAGTGTTGGGATTTCAATAAATTAAGAATATTTCAAATTTTGAACGTAAGTTTGAATTTTAAATACCAAAAAAAATATACCTAAAAAATAAAATTTCAAAATCATTCGTTAAATCTTTTAAGAGTGAACAAAATCAAGGATGAATTTTTCAATACTATATATGCTTATATATATGATATATACCAATAATGCGTTATTAGATCCGGATTATTGTACGGATTAATGAGCCACTTTGATGCATACATGGATCCAACTTCGAACAGTTTCAGATTCGGGTGGTTGATTTGATCCAACTCTGTTTATTGAGTCTGAATCATGCACACCACTACAGAAAATGAGAAGTCAAGTGCCGGCAGGAGGTTGTCCCACTGAAAATATTTCGACGCTCAAGTCAGTAATAAGCATTCAAACGTTTGAAGGTGAACTGGTAAGTAAAAGAGAGAGAGAATGAGTTTGTCGAGAGCGTTGGCCTGAAGGAGTAGAGACGTTCTCGTGGCTCGCTAAGAGTATGAATTCCAGCTTGTTATTTATGGAGAATGAGTGGAAGCTGTGTCCCGAAAGCGTGGAAGCTTTGGAGTACGGTTATCAGAGAGCGAGAGTTGACTTTATAATCTCGGGGCATAGAATGGGAACGCTTTAGAGAGAGCTTGCTCAATCACTGTTTGCGTTAGTGTTTCAGATTGTATCAGAAAGCGTTTGTTGTCTTAGAAAATGTGTGTTCTTCTACAAGCGTGTCCCTTCTTTCAGAGTGGAGACCCTGAGCTTATTAGACTGTGGGGAGAGCCACCTTCCTTGGCTAGGGTAGCGTGATCCTTGGCCTAGCGCTGGGTGGCCTTCTCTGAGTTAGTGGGTGTGATTTGATGGATTATTTTTCTTTTGAGCAGTGTAACGGATCTCTAGATTATCTGCTTTTCTTTCATGTTTCTGTGATCATTAAACTTCATTGTTGACGCTGAATCCATTACTGCCTTTTCAGAAGATATCGGCTTTAAAGAAAGCGTGTAATCATGAAAAGATCGTTGCTTTTCGTGTACGAGATTGTCTGCCAAATTGGGCCTAGTCCGTATTAGGTTTAATGCCTTTCGCGGCCTGCTGTTACAATACTTTCGGTCAACAAAAATGTTGACCACCTTGAATGAGTGCTTTTGGCCGTTTGTTTGCGCGTCGGGTGGTCAACGCTAGCGGGTTGACCATCTAACGTGCGTTGAATCTTTTTAAACTTTGAGCCGCTTTCTTATTGGGCCTTCCAGCTATGGGCCTACCCATCACACTTAATTTCTCCTGGCGAATCAAATTGAGATGGATATAATCTCCATTATTGATGACCTGAATCTTATACACTACAATAAATCAATGAAATATCAAAGGCTGATGGGATTCGTTCTCAAATATATCGTTTGACACTTAAATAAAAAAAAATTTGTGACAGAAAGAAAAATAGATGATGCAAGAAATGCGTGAATACATGAAGGAGAAATAATCAAGTGTAAATTGGAGGTCTTAACTCCGATGAATGTACTCGATACGGAGCGGTTCTGAAAGATGGCACACTGGTGGGTTGAGTGGCTTAAGAGTGAGAGAGAGAGCTCTTCGATCTCTTAAGGATGCTTATCCATAGAAATTGTTCACCCCCTTCCCGTAGGGGTGAGAAGATACCAATAGGGTTGGAGCCGATATAATCTCCCTTGGGCCTTGTAATTGATTGACAGTTGCCCTAGCAGATTCATTGAGTCGTCTCCATGATCGTATGCGAGGTACATATGGTAACCGTCGTATTTTTAAGAATATTCTTTCCTTTATCATGGTGATTTTGGAGGTCGTCTTATGGTAATTATCTTCTGGAAAGATTTGCTGAGCTATTACTGTCATCCCGAGGAGGTGTACAATATTAGACAATATTTTTAATATATTTATTAAGCTACCTAGGACGGTTACGATAAGTGTTGCCTACAAATTGGTATTGTACTATTTGTTGGCTGATGAGCTGATAGGATTCTCATAGATCAACCCTAAATGTTTGTTCTCTATTCAACGGTCTCAGGCTAACCCACTTGGGCCGACCGCCTCACCACATGACCTCAAACTTTGTGGGGCCACACCATGGGCTATCACCTCCTGGGCCTTTCCTCAATTAATAAGCTTGGTTCCTGAGTCAACCCGCTTATAATTGTACTTATCAATCTGAAATTTGAATTATTATATAAATTAAAGAGTGAGATAGAACCTTCAATTAATATAAAAGATTGCTGATTTATTTTTTAATTATAAATCTTAATCTTGCATACCATAATAATTTAACAAGATGCAAAAGATATATGGGATTCATTCCTATATATATTCTCCGATACTCAAATTAATAATATTTCTTAAAAAAAATAAAAAGATGTGAAAAATCATAGGAATGGGGATGAGTATGTGATGGAGGGTTATGTTATAATATTTTATTTATAATTGTCACTAGCAATCAATTGCTTCAATATATGATTATCAGATTATTTGATTATTTGATACACCCACTATTAGCCGAGGGTCCATATTTATAGCCTTAATACCAATCGACTCATCTATTTGGAATCGGTGTGGTTGTTGTTAAAAATATTGTATTACTTCAATTTTTAACAGTTATATTGGTTATATAACTGTTACTCACATTAGTTTAATAACCTTCTGACTGTTAAAATTTTATATACATATTCGGTCTCTAAATCTGATTTAATATACCTGTATATCCTTCAGTTACATAAAATTATTCACTAAGATTAGACACCCCATTCATTATTCTGTCAAGTCATTAAGTACCTCAGTTTTTCAGATTCGTAATCACTCGACAGCTCAGGCACTTTAAATGAACATTCAACGAGGTTATTTCCCAAACTAATTTTATTCATGGATGATTAGTTCTGATTTAAATTGAGTTGGATCATCTCTATTTGAACCATAGCTAAAAGTATAGGATTAATTTCATCATTTATAATTACTTGTTGTATAATTTTATTATTAATTGCAATTATTTGTATAGAAATATTTTAACAATATTTCTAAATATCTTAAATTATACAATATCTCACCAATTTATTTATTTATATATAAATTTCATGCAACAAATAAAACAATATATTATTTGAAAATATTAATGTAACGGCACTCATAATTATAATTGATCTACCACGGCAACCACCAAAAAAAATGACAGCCAACAGATGATGGCCACGTGTCAGGTAGGTGAAAATCGTAGGGTACATTTTGGCTGGGTCACCCCTCAAAGTAGGGCATTTAAGGCATGTCTACGACGTCGCATTCCTGTTTTAATGGATGCCGTGTCCATGACAAAAATACAAAACTTATTAATTATATCACCTTTGGTTCTAATGAAATCACGTCTTGAATGATTCCATCAAGCTCAATTATTGGTTCTAAACATATTTCTAGTAAACTCGTATTAAAAAATTTTAACTAATTTTCTTTTTTTTTAAAAAAAATAATTAAAAAAATAATTATTTATTTAAAAATAAATGATCTAAATTTAAAGAAAAATGAGCTCATTTTTTTTAAGAGGTAGAGCACACTATCCCATATCAGTCTGATGTCACTATCCCATATCAGTCTGTTGCACGAAACTTCTCACGAATTGATTGTAAAGATACTGTATTGTGTGATTAAAAAATTCTAATTTACTATCATATTATAATAATTTTATTATTATATTCAAATTTATTTTATAAAATATTAAGATTAGACATATCGTAATTATATCCTAATGGGATGATCAAATTTGGTTGATTAGTAGGAAGGCTTTTGTCTGTGCATGGTTTTGCATGCTGAGGACCAATCAATGGTTTGCTGGAGTGTCACTTTCAAGGGTGACAAGGGCAAGGAGTTCTGCCTTTTTTAAATTTTCTTGATTATGATATTGGGGTTGGATGTGGTGATTATGTGGCCTAATTTGAACCTTGTGTTCTCTCTAAGGCTAAAAGAGGGATGACAAAATTATTTTAAATTTATTATATACAGTATTAATCTGTACGGTTATATGTAAGATATTATTTTTATAATTTAAATTTCTGCTAAACAGATCATATGATGATAACTCTATTAATGACATACTAAGGCGTTAATTCTCTAAATCTGTTGAGATGTGAGTTTTTCAACTCTATTTCGAAAAAGGAAAGACGTTTGAATTATCTGTTAAGTCATCGTTATTTGCTCTAACGAACGTTTTTAAGTAGATTTGATTAAAATCGAGCTCAAGCCAAACATTGTTCGAGCCAACTGT
>JAOVVI020013948.1:0-11669 GCA_028571085.2 Nepenthes alata | reverse complement strand
GGATGCACAGTGGCCAGTCTACTATGTGAGCAAAATATTGACCGGCCCAGAAACCCGATACTCGCGCACAGAAAAATTAGCCCTAGCGCAAATATCCTCCGCGCGAATGCTAAGGCCGTACTTCCAGGCCCACCGAATAGTGGTCCTCACGGATCAACCTTTAAAAACTATACTCCAGAAACCCGATGTTTTTGGAAGGTTAGTCAAATGGGCTATCTAGTTGGGCGAGTTCGACATCAAATTCCAGCCTGGGCCTGCCGTGAAGGCTCAGGCACTCGCTGACTTCCTTGTCAAGACCACGACCCCAGTCCTCGATGAACAGCCCGAAGAGAATGCAGAATTGCTTGCTGGAGTCCCAGAGTGGATACTCCACGTAGACGGATCGTCTACAGACACAGGCAGTGGCGTTGGAGTTATCCTCGTAACTCCCGACGGGTTTGAGATGAAGTACTCGCTCAAACTCAATTTTTCGGCAACCAACAACGTTGTCGAGTATGAAGCCCTGTTGCAGGCTTGAGATTGGCCAGAGAGTGCTTCGCGAGGAAGCTAGCGGTCTACAGCGACTCCGAGCTCATCGTTAACCAGGTTAACGGTGGCTTTGAAGGAAACAACCCACTCTTGGCCAAGTATTTGACCAAGGCGAAGGAAACCATTCGGGGTTTCGACAAACTAACCCTGGTTTACGTTCCTCGAACAAAAAACTGGAAAGAGGACCAGCTGGCTGAAGCCGGTGCTTCTGAGAACCCAAAACAATATTCACGGGACATGGAAAGTTTTAAAAATCTTTGCAGCGTCACCTTCAGCAGACATAGTTCACTCCGATCACGCCAACGTGCCTTCTTTTTATTTGCCACTTTCTGGAATATTTAGAAGGAAAGGAAACATAGCCACATGAAATAAAATTAGATACATACAAGTAATCTAGATAAATAACAATGGCCTGCCCTATACCCAAAAAGAATCAACTGGCTGCATGAATGCTAGGATATGTTGGCAGGCTTACACTATGGTATTCCAGAATTTTAGTTTTAATAAATTCTACAATTTCACTTTCTCTAGTTTCAAAAACTGCCATCGCAGTCTGAGCTATGCACCCCAGTGATTGCAGTACAGCTGGCAGATGTGTCCTCTCCTCCAGCGTATCTACAAGCCTCTACACAATGAGAGAAACGTCAGATCCCTTGCATTCATATGTATTAATGCAAGTGAGACAGAAAAGATTTTAATAACCTTGTATAGAACAGAAAGTGACAGGAGACCATCATCAGTTGTTATTGCTGCAAGAGCATGTACAGCATACTTGGCCTGCCTGCGACTCCCTTCTAGACATAGCCTTTCAAGTATAAGATCTACAGAACTGCAAATCAATCACAAAAATGGTAAAAAGATACTCTTAGATCTGCTTTTGATTAAAAAAGGCAGGAAAAAAGACAATGCAAGAGCAATACCCAGATGAGGATGCTAGCTGTTCACGGATGGTTCCTCCAGCCCTGGCTAAAACATGCAGAATGCCTTCTTTTATAATTTCATTCTCATCTTTAAGAAGATGGAGCACATCCTCTTCGCTCCCAATGAATAGCAATGGGCTGTAGCGTGCCAGAATCTGTAAGTACATCACCGGAGAACCATGCAACAATATTCAGAAACAACAATAGTTAAATCAAACCATTTACATAATAAAAAATGATCATGGCTCTGCAAAACCCAAGTGCATAGATGAACAAGCTCAATAAAATATGCATCCATCACAAAGATCTCCAGATATCAATGATCCTGTCTGCAGGAATGCAAGCAAATGAATGTCTTCTTTTTCTTTCATAAGCCACATTTAAGCAAGACAAACTACAAACATTAGCAGAACATGACCTCCCATGAAGGACCCAATCACAAAAGGCAGGAAAAGGAACAGGAAAAAAAAAAACCTCTGACGATGATGGAGAAGCCTAACAATATTCAAGATTAGTAGAACTTGGAATCCTTAAATAGACTACAACACTACATGAAGGATCAAGTACGAAGTTCAGCAAAGAAGCTAATAACATTAAAATCACATACTTGATTTATACAACTTCAATCTAGAAAATTTGAACATCTCAACCATTAAGCAAGTTTCAGAATCTAAGAAATGCTAATCATGCTTTGTTTGCTGCTTCATATTACTTATGATCACATTGTATAATTATCTAATCAAGCACAACAAAAAAGCACCGTCTAATTATGGAAACGCAATGAGAAATGTACAGGATATCATATCAAACCTCATAACCATTTAGAATATATTGAATTCATCTCCAAATCAACATAAGATAGTGAGATTTTACCACCAGCATGTTCATGCATGATAAAACATGCTGTGTAGATCCAACAGATTTTTGAATGGCAACTTGTGACAGAATTTCTTTGACATGCTCCTTGCTGAATAATATATACGAGCACTTGATTGACAGAATATTCATGAAATCAAAGAGTCGATGTCTTTCACCAAGAATCTTAAGTAAATCATCCTGTAATGCAGCCAAAAGAGTGATCCAAAACTGTATCATAGGAAGTTCTGAATCCATGTCTTTTTTGCCAAAAACTCAAGAAAAACAATTTGTTATTTGGTTTAGTGTATCAATCCTCACCTTACTATCATGAGCTTGATTGAAGCTGGTGTTCGGATCAACTAGACTCAACAAAATTGTCCATATATTAGCATCTTTTAATTGATCAAGAGCCAGAAACCCTTCCTCAGCCTTTGCAGGATCAGTAAAACACCTCGACATGACTCGGAAGAAAAGGACAACCTTTTTCTGAAAATCAGGTAAATCAGCATCCTGCATTTGATGGCCATTAGATCACAAGGAATTCTATATATTAGAGCCTGTTCATCACTATAGGATTCAACATTTGGTTATAGGACAAAACAAACCTTATATGTCTGCTTAAAAGACAGATACTTCCGCATCTCTTGCTGCAACCTGCAAAGTATAAAACAAATTCCCCCTAAAACCAGCAGCAAAATCTAATATGGAAAGCAACTATGGAATAGAAACACAGGAACTCACAAGCAATTGGAAGATGTCAAAATGCATTAAACCTACCTTTGCTTTTGCTCCATAATGTTCTCAAGAGCCTTGACCTCAGCTTTTTCCAATGCTGAAAAAATTCTTATCCATTGATTCACTAAATCCTTGATTTTGATTTTGGATGGAAACAGGGCTCCACAAAGAATTGACTCAATTGCATCAGATCTGTAAACAAATTAAATCTTGAGCATATAGCATCTGTGAAACTGAAAAATGTTTTATTAAGCTTATACTAATTTGCAATATAGCATCTGTGATACTGAAAAATGTTTTATTAAGCTTATACTAATTTGCAAACAGGCACACTATTGAACCAATATCAAACCAAAAAAAGGATGCTGCTCTACCACTTGATTGAAAAGCCAGTTCAGACATCAGACAGACGCATTTTAGCTGAAACTCTGTTATGAGGGCAAATTTGAATCCTATATGACACCCCACGGTTAATCAATTAATTTATTCGAGTAACTTGTCTTGTTTAGGAGATTTACACCTTTATAAGCAAGCTCTCATTGAACAAAACCAAAACAAACTGAATTTTTGCACACTTGGGAGATTCAGCATCTGTAGCATTCTCCATTTTAGGGTTAAGTTTGGTCTGTTTGCTGAAAGATTCAAAACCATAGAAAATCTGATGTAAATGGTGGCTTTACCAGTCTCCACAAAGGATCTCCAGTTAGTATTTAACACATGTTATCACCATTTCCCATTGATCTCACCACCAAGCACAACTACCATGATGAACATAAGCAGGTCAATAGAACAGTATCAGCTCCTGACCGGAGAACTAGTCACCCTAAATGAAAATATCGGCCAACATGCATAGATATTGGGCCCCCCGAACAACTCGCTTCAGACTCACTTTCCAGCTCACATATATATCGATACCATGGCAATATGATGATATCCTACCGTATCGGAGATATGTCACTACAAATTGACTGATATTTACAATATTGACAAATATACTCGATATTTGGCTAATATATCAACCAATATTTCATGGCTAGCTAACAATCTTGAAATTTTTTTTCTTCTGATATATCTAATATCAATACAATTTGTCTAATATGATACAAATATGACTATAATGAATACCAATATTTTCATCCATGTTAGTCACTAATGTCATCAATCATTCGATAGAGATCAGCAACTATAGAGCATCACCAATCACCAATGAAATGAGTCATTGGTGTTATCAGAGGTTTCTAGCCAATGGAAAAAGGTTGCAGAACCCTGGCTGGTGAAAGCCAATGGCAAACAACTGAGCACCTGGACTAAGGAAATTATGGTTCTAGTTTCTCTTTTCTTTGGGCCACCATGTCATCATTCATCTAGAAATGAAAACCAAAAATCATAACCATGAAAATATATCACCCAAACTGGGCCTTTTCCCACTAAGCAATGTTTCACCGGATAATTCTTTGCCCCTATTCCGTTTTCCCATCAGCCATTTCCTTTAGCTCCAAATATGCAAGATCACGTACTCCATGATGAATATTGAAAATTACATTTTTAGCCCTACTTATTTAATATTATTCCCTACTTAATTATGTTATTTTACTATTTTATTTATTTATTTCAATTTTGTATTGTTCAAGAAATTAAAGTTCAAAGGAATTTTTTTGGTAGGATTAATTAGTCAAACTAATTTAAATTTAACGATATTGATTTAATACTTAAATACATACAATTGAGCTATTAACAACAAAAGTGTACGGCAGCCCCTTCTTTTTCTTTTTCTTTTCTTTCTTTTTCCTCCTCAATTCTCACCCAGACTCTGCAAATCTACTGCTGACCGCAGTGGACAACCACCGACAACCATAATGGCTCAGCCCCCCAACTACTGCAATTGCCACAATCGCTGCAATGGCCTATAACTGCTGCCATTATGCAGCCAATGATTTTATTGATGACCACACCTAATGGCCGGCAATTAAGGTCACCCTGCGGCCATCATCAGCAATTCTTTTTGTTGTTATGCCACCAAATCTGGTGGCCATTGGTATTGGCCGGCAGTGGACGACCGGCCTTTTGCGGTCAACATCTAGCTCGTGCTTATCAGCCGCTGGATGGCCAGTAACTGCATGCTACAAGGCACCTGGTGGTGTGCATGCATAATAATTCCGCAGAAGATAAAATTCTGGCAATGGGAAGAACAAGTGTGCGGATGCACTATGCCTAAAATTGTGCAAGGGGGAAAATGGTTGGGAAGTAGATAAAAATTTCTCTAAAACTTTCATAGCCCGAAACCTGGATTTCAAAATTAAAATCCAATTGCAAATATTATCATGCTACTACTATTAAACAATTACAAGCAGATAAAAGCAAGATGTAGAAAAACATGTCCCTCTGACACCATCATTAAATTTTGTATATTTAAATTCACCAAAACAGTATTGTAAATTTCAGGATTGTCTTTCTTGATCTCAATTCAAGCAACCCAACCATATTAACTCCTAAGTGATTCACATCTCATGGCCTTGATATATTTATGACATACAGGATTTGAAGTGAAGCCAACCAAAAAAAATACCATCTTCTGCCATTTCAAAAAATTTCATTCAATATGGGGAAAAAAAAAACGATCTTTGAGATCATAGAATTGCTCAAGAATGTCACCATATATTGTCACAGGACTTTCACTGGAAAATGCAGTTAGTGGAATACAGTCAAATAAATTTGTAAGATCCACCAAACATTAGCATTACCATACTTCCATAGACATTCTTCCTGAAACATGTATACTTGAGTAATCTGAAGGTTTTCATGATTTCCCATTAGAATGTTGCTCCATTGAGGATAGCGAAGTCCAAGAGTCACAAGCAGTGTTATGGTTTCAGATTCACGATTTAAAAGATTTGACAAATAATGTCTTAAGATTGTTGAAGATAATACAAGCATTCAAGAAGCATATCCAGTGGATCAATGAACGTAGTAAGGAAAGGCTTCCAGGCGTGTTACAACGTCACTTTCGTTAATATATTATTCGCCACATTACTTTCCTTATCACATTGTTCGCCCTTACAATTACAAAAGAGTTCGTGCAAATCATCTTAAGAATATAATGAAACCTTATTTGATTGTATTTTATACTAACAAAACCAAACCACCAAAAATAATCTCGGAATGCCATATAGGTGCCATATGTGAGCCACTAGATCCTCCATTGTCACATAGCATGTGTCCAAGCACCACGCAACTTTACAATATTACAAAATTGAAAATATACAATACAATGGATGGTCTTCACCTCACATGACCATAGATTATAATTTTCAAAACTGGAACCAGAATGCAGCGCATTTTTGTAGTAGAGTCTATTCATTTGCAACTAGGAGGCTCATAAGAATGTGCCTGTCAGGAATCATATCTATGAGCTAAAAACAGCTGTTGCTTATTATGTAATGGCTTTGCATAAAAGATTTTACAAGACCCTTACACCACAAACCACATAACAAGGTCCTCTGATTATAGATGGAAATATCGGAATCAGTTGCAGCCAAATTGTTATCGGACAATACGTATTTTGTTATCGGATAAATCAAAAGAAAACATTTTCTCAAAATCGTAAACTGGCAGATCCATATCGGCCGTACATCATAATATATTGCCGATACAACAGTATATCGCAATATTGTCCCAATATTAGAAAATATTGGTATCGGGGGCTCAATATCAATACATATCAGATGATATTTATGTCAATGTCTCTGATTTACTAGAATAATGGCCATACATAGCAGTTATTATGGCCATTAAGTAATTATCTAATAGTAGCTACTCTATGTTGATTAATTTTTCTTCTCAAGTTTTGATTCAATTAGACCAAAAAAAGAATTATCAGTTGTCCAACCATAATGGTATAATCTCCCAAGTCTTAAAGACTTCAAAAAAGATTGGCAAAAGGCTTCATTGTGCCATTTTTTTTTTCCTTATAAATTGATGAGTACAACAAAAAACGGGTCAGCCCAAAAACAAAACATGGAAGGAAGAAAGGCCCAAGTAATGACGGTTTAGCAGAAAACGCCTCTGAGCCCATGAGGCAAAAGGCACGATGGCAGAACCAAGAGACACGACTGGAATCGCCACGTATTGAAGGGTCATAATGGAGCATTAAATGTATTGCTTCAGACTGCCTAACAGCTAGAAGCCAAGTAGTCCAGCAATTGAATGAAAGTGGCCATTACACGCACAAGTAACGCACCTCATCACCGAAAAGATACCTAGTCAATGCATTGATTCAAAGGTCTGCCAACAAAAGGCACCCGCCAACCAAACGATCCCCTCACTATAAAAACGGCCTCTCCCCTATAGAAAGGAGGACAAGAAAAGTCACACAGAAAGACACTCTCCCGAGCAAGAACATAATTTCTAAAGACACTCTATCAGATGAGTGCACCATCACCAAAACCGCTCTACCAGCTAAGTGCATATAAAGGAACACTGCCCTCTAAACAAACATTCATCCCTATTCTCTTGACATTTGCACTCATTACCTTGCATCTTTCTCGTTCAAATAGAAATATTCCTAACTTGAGCGTTGAAGAATATACTAGGGAGTAAGTCCCGTATACCTCTTACCACTTATTTATTTTGTTGTAGTGTGTAGGATCCAAATTCTGAATAACAAAGACCAAACTCGTTTATGATCGAACTCTTGTATAAGGCGGCTTCCTAATTTGTTTAACAATCCAGATCTTCAAAACACATCACAAATAATGGCTAGATTATACTTTTATTTTCTCCATGTAAGACTTGCAACATTGCTTTTTATTTGTTTATTAATTAATCCAGAACAATCTTTCTAGACAATGACTTAACATTTCAACCAGTACTTTTATTGAATTAAAGTACTTTTTTTTATATATGTATGGCATTTTTGCTTTAAATTGTTAAAATTTTTTAAAAACTAATATATATATATATTTAAAAAAAAATTGGAAGAAAACTCATTAAAATCCATTGAAAATATTTACTATTGTGGCTTTCTAGTCAGAATCTTATAACCAGTGCTATAAGAGCCAATTTACCGGGGGGAAAAAAAATCTTTTCACTATGGCTGCAACCCATTAATGTGACAGTCCGCTTCAGCAACATGGAAACCCTGAATGCAATAGTTGCGACAATTTAATTCCATGGTTAAATCTTGTACACAATCCAAATAAGTGATTCTCCTGCCTGACTCCTGGGTTATCAGTCAGCATCCCAGTGAATACGAACTTCCCAACAGCATAGTTGATTCAGACCTTGAGCATTGAACACTAGTAAATGCAAATAGCTATAAACTTCTATACTGCAATAGAAAAAATTACAATAAAAATAAAAAAAATAGTCTAAACCTCCTTAATTGCAAGGATTTCAAAGCTCTTCCCACAGCCTCAAACTGTGCACCACAACAGATTCAACTTCAAGTATTCAAAACTCCATAACCACTTCATAGAGAATTTTATGTATTCAGCCTTCACAAATTGTGGGCTTTAAGGAAGGTTAGATGTCTCTACCCTTACCTCTACTTGTAATGATTTAGCCTCCATCTCTTATATTTACTTGTAAAATTTTTCTTCACTTTTCATTGACTAAGTTTTGATTAATTTATCTTGCCAGCATCATCGGGAATTCCAACTTGCCAACTGTATTTTGGGCAAAGTTTTGTCATCTGTGCTGTCTTAGAATTATGGATCTATCGTTGACACACAATGTATCTTAAATTTAGTGGACTTAATATACACAAGTAGGAGAAAAAACTCAATAACATTATCAATGCCAATGAAAGACAATTGCCAAAACAAAAATGCCAATGAAAGTAACCTTGAGGCACTTCCAGCCTATTATGCTTGATGGGTGTCCCACTGAAATCCAAGATCTTCTCTTTTGCTAGGCACTGTGATCTCGGATCTTACAGATATGGATCCTAGAAAGGTTTCTCCTTCCTTTATTGCCACACAGGCCAGAAGATGGAAGCTAAAACAATTTGATGTTGTGCATTTTCAAATTAATAGATTTACCTGAAGTCTTTGTCATAGTAGCACCTCAAAATCTTCCCAGGAATCCAATTGTATTCATTAGGACAGTCTTTGGCGATTCTCAAGCAGTAAAGAGTGTAGAGCTCCGCAAGCCTCTCCATGGTATATTTCTTAACAAGTAACTGCAAACCAAAAATGAAGTATTAAAATAACCACTGAAACAATAATTGATAGCAGAATAAGAAGAAGTATGCTGGGATATGTAGATTACAGATTTGTCGTGAAGACGCTCAGCAACAAGTTTAACAGTTTCAACAGGCACAGAGTCCAGATCAAAGCATGCCACATCACAAACCACAGCAACAACTTGCCGCCGCACGCTTTCATCATAGTCCAAGAGCCGATCGCATAGGGCAGCTAATAATTTTATACATATTAAAAGTGAACAGGTACGACATAAATAATTGATTTCGTAGACATTTAAGCAGATCTCACCAAAGATTTGAGGCGCTTCAGGTCTGGAGGGACTTGAAAGCAAACAGTTCTTGGTATATTTCAGAACGGTCAGTCGCACTTCAACTACTTGATCAGTTAATCTCTTCAAGAACTCGGAAAATATAGGTTCAAACTCTTCAGAGATAACAGAGCCTGGGAGTGCAAATAGTTCTCCAACTAAATTCAATGCTTTTAGGTGGGTTTCTGACTGATCAGTCTGCATATGATAAATTGAAAATAAAAAACTCCTAAACAGAATTCAGTTAAATTGAAAATAAATAAACTATTTGCCAATCATCTAATAGAAAAATACGTGAACAAGAGACCAGGGCTAAGAAAGGTTACAAACAAATATGCAAGCCACCACCATAACTAAAAAGTATTTGAAAAACAGGATAAGGTGACAACCAAGTATGAAATACCAATTAGTGGAAACAATATTAAAGGCCTGTTAGTATCATTAAGTGCCAAAATCAAAGCTGCTTATTCTATAATTACCAATAGCTCCCCAGTCAGGTACGGAATAATTCCTGATAGAATATGAGGTGAACAGCTGTAGAGATCGTAAATAACTTCATGGTAGTCAACTATAAAACTGGAAGACCTACTATCACCAGACATTGATGATATGAGAAACTGTTTTATGGCCGGCTCAAGTTTTGTTGCACAATGCTCTATAACATTCATAACAAGCTTCCTTGAAGTATTTGTAATATCCTGACATCACCGATGGGCAACAAGAAAATACAAACATTGATGAAAAGGAGCACGTGAAATAATTACTTCATCAGAAATATCAAAACAATAGAAAAGAACCTGACATTCTACCAGAGCAAAAATCCCAACAAGAGAAGATGTACTTACTTTTACATTCCGACCTAAACTAGAAAGTAAAATGTGCAGAAGATCCTCATGAATTTCCTCACTTTCTTCAAGAAGAACGACCATGATAGTTTTCATTGATATTAGAACACTTTCTGGGTGATCATCCCTGCACATGTTTGCATATCAACTGAAGATAAAACAGTGGAAAAAAATGCCGGCACAGAACATATTTATTCGCATTGTTCTTGTTGTTGTCACATAATTGTCATGAAAGCTAGAGAATGTTAAAGTAGTATACAGGTAGGAACAAAGCTGTGATTATTTTTTTTCTAATATTTATTTCCAACATCAATTTTACTGCATGAAGAGACTGTTTGCAGCTCCAATGAGCTGGTCACTTATTAAAGGCAGATCTCTTTCATTCCTCTTTTTCTTCAAATGTACATTAGGAGGTAAACGATCCTGAATCTGCTCCTGAAGAATCTCACAGAAAGAGGAACTGACTTCTAACTAGCTCCCTCTTGAGTTTATAAGCCCTTTCATCTTTATTATGCTCATAATTCTAGTTCTAACACTTCGAGGATAATTACGTTGGCATTTCTTTAGAAAGCTAATCACCTCTTTTCTTTTGCATTTGAACATTTCTAGTTAGAGGAGAAAGAAATTGGAGTCTTTAATATGAATCACCAATGAATCAATATTATGGATCTCGTCAATGATGATTCTTTACCCTGTTTAATTTCAGTTGCTTAGATACTTAAAAGTTCCCTTTAAAAATGCAGTATTTTGCATGATGTATGACACTTGAACAATTTTAGTCCCTTGCATAAGATCCGAACAATAATTCACTCCAAAAAGACCAAAACTGGTGTTGAGCTCTAACATTAGGCCATTGTCTCGAGAGTATAATGAGAGGGATGCACACCTCCTTGCTCCATCTTGCTACTGTAGGACTCAGAAAATTGGTTTCTCAGAGGATGGCTAACTAGGCTTGACCAAGAAAGGAACGAATTAAAGAAGAATGTTCATTCTTGGAAATCAAAGTACTCCGCTGGCTGGCTATCAAATTCCCCAGGCCATTGACCTGGGCTCAAATTTCACATTTTAACCCCAGCATTACATTTTTTTTGGGAGGGGAACAATTTAAATTATCCCAGGACTAAAGTTTTTCTATATAAAGACCATAACTCTATTGTTTGAATCAGCATTAATGAATTGAATAAAATTTGAATGATTGTAATTTCCTTCATTCTCTCTCCCCTGGTTCTCCTCGTGTTTCTTCCCCTCCTCCCAGTTTCTTCTCCCTCCTCTC
>JAOVVI020013947.1:0-11669 GCA_028571085.2 Nepenthes alata | reverse complement strand
AAAGGGCCTTAAACGACATCGCGTGGGAAAACTCAAAGGTTGTCCTCCATGATGGCCTTGACACACGTCCCTTCCATAGGGCATACTGCGTCCATCTAAATCAACCCATCATGGCGCCTAACACATAGCTTTGCCCCTCAAGCCACAGCCTTCCGCCAAATCCCAATAGTTACAACAAACAATTAATGTGAGCATGTATGTTGTTATGAACTGCAGCGATGGAAGCCCTTTCGACTTTCAAGCCGGAAGCGTCTCGGTCGGCGTCCAAAGGCAACGTGTTACAACAAACAAATCCCTCTATCAAAAAGAGATTTCATTAATTGAAGTTTCTTTACAACTAAGGCCAACCAGTGTCCTCAAGGTACAACATATGCTATCCACCCCTGTCGGGTTCAGCAAGGTCCGAATTTAGGAAGTCAATCAGCTTCGAGCACGTGCGGGCTCTCACGTTTTGAGAATCCAACAGGCCCGAAGGGAAGCCGTGCACCACCAGGGAAGCTATCCTTCGGCTCAGACAAATCCCATCTTGAAATCGCCTCTCCAGCATAGGGACCAGTTCTTTCGAACGGATCATCGACCTCAGCTCAGCCTCTAGTCGTGTTTGCAAGTTGAAATCATCCCGAAGTTGTTCTTGACACAGATGAAGCTCATCCTAAAGAGTTGTAATCCAACTCCGAGCTTATGCATTGATGTCAGCCAGCTGCGATGACCTCGCCTCCGATTCTAACAAGGCTTGTTCAAAGTAAGATGCCCGCGCCGGCTCTACTAGACGTCGATGATGTCGGCCTACATCCGACGCTCAACCTCCTCAATTGCTCGCTAGATGTGGTGGATCAATCGGCCGACCTCCTCAGGCCCCGGTCGTCGAGAGGAGTTGGAAGCCCCTTCGGATTTAAAGCATCGTGACACCCTCAGGAACCTCACCGGTCCAAGCACTGATGACTCTAAGTGACAACATTCCGCTGCCGCTGCGGCAAAATCTTCCTCGCCATGCCCTCTTGGATCTTACTCCTCCCGTTTTGACTCCTCAATAGGAGGCTCATGTTCAAAAGAAGAAGACAATCCCACGAGCTAGACTGGCGATCTTGGGGCATAATTATGCCGCTCATCATCCCTTATGGAAATCAGCATGTAATTAGGGAAAGAGCAATTGCGAACTCAAAGTTAGCGCCTCAAAACAACGAGTGAGTGCCAAAATGAGTTCCTAAAGCAAACGACGTCGTTTGACAAAGGTTAAGCGCTTCGCCATCCAACAAGACTCACCCACGTGGCAACACCCTAAAGCGTCACACCTTTTCAAAAAAGAATAATTGTGACGCGACAGCTCTGCAGCTCCCATGGGAATAAATGCATAGAGAGGACTTAACGGACGTGACCCCACTCAATGGCATTATGTCACCCGATAAAATAATGTGGGCGGCGCGATCCCCCAAACATCTCCCAACCGATCTTTCTATCGACAGTCCAAGTACGTACTTGAGGGATAGCTGTCAAAAAATTTGATCACAAGCCGCTCGTCCTGCAACACATGGTAGCGAGAGGGCCCTTTGGCCCTTGAGTCATACCGCGAGCATAAGTAAAGGAACAAATTTTAGTGACACCAATAGTAAAGGCAAAAATAAACGCTTTTATTCAATAAAATCCTCTTTACAAAATACAAGGCCTGCACAAGCATGAGTGCAAAGGAAATAAAAAATAAAAGTAAAGCGGTAAGCGCTGGGAGAGCTCGACGTGGAGAAGAAACACAACTGGAGAGTAAGCTCCCCTCCAATAGCATCACCCCAATGCCGATTCCCCACAAAAGATGAATGGAATTCCATTCTCTTGCTGAAGGGGGGGTCGAATACAGCCACAACACGGGAAGGAATTCCACCCGGGATCAACCATCGAAGCCATGATGCTAGGAAATACACCGGAGAAATCATGATAGGCTTCAAGAACTGCTACAGGTCTTCCACAGATCAATCCAATTCCCGTGCGAAATTCCATGAAGCATAAGACAAGCTAAGGTCCCCGCATTGCTTTGCGGATGAAGGAATGGGCTTGGGTCCCTAGAGTATGGGACCCCCCCAATTTATAGCCGCAATGTTCGCCACCTCGTAGCAGTTCAACCAATCCCTGTGAACCCTGTGAAAGTCAACCAGGCCTTTGTCAGCCACACCCGACGCTGATCCCCACGCCACCACAAGGCGACAACTAATACCGCTTGCCACCACCAGATCACATTGGCCGGCAAATCCAGACAGGCCACCTATTACAAGTTCCCTTACCCAAAGGCCTCCTCCATGGAGTCTACATATACCTTCTCTTACATTGGAGGAGGAAGGGACCAAAAATCTAAACCTAGCATCTTGAAATTCTCGAAGTATTCAACGGCCTTCTTGAGCTAACCTTCGAGTTGAAGTACGAGGAGAGAGAACGAGTTTTTTTCCCACCATAATCGTCGTCACAATCCAACAATACTAGTGAGCTACTCGTCACAGTGCACAGGAGTAACCAGAGCCTCCTCCCATAATTACTCGCACTCTTTGCATACTAGCAACCATACAATTTCCAAGACGTCTAGATTCACGCTTACATCTTTCTGTCTCCGAGAAAAGATTTCTAATTTGAGTATCAGAGTATTTACGGTAGAAAAATCTCCCACCGTTCTCTAACTTCTTATTTGTAGTTTGTGGTGCGTATGACCCATATTGGAAGATATGGAGACTAAATCCGTTCAATATCAATCTGAATGCAGCAATTCAAAGACTCCCTAATCTGTGCGGGAACTAGGATCCAGGGACGCATCAAATATAATTAGGCTTACATTTTTAGATTCTAATTCTAATTTTGCATTCCAAACCAGGATAGGCATTTTGTGGGAGTTTATGCATGCTCTTCCCGATTGCTTTGCTTGCAAGTGAAATTTTGAAACAATTATGTGACCGGTGATTAATTCGGTATTTAATATTCGTTTATGCTTGCTGTATATTTACAACATAAATTATTTTATTGCAACATATTCTTAAAGAAAGTTTGAGTCAATTGCAAAAATTCTGCTACCTCATAAATATTAGTTTCTCTTATTAAGATAAAGATACTCATTCTTCGTATCTTAACTATTTATTTTTTAAATTAATATTTATAATTTATCTGCTAAGATATAAATAAATTTAGTTCTAAATTAGATTAATTTTTATTTATAAAATACACAGCTATATATATATTTTATAAACTTATAAAATAATAATTTTATAATTATATATTTTAAAATATTTATTAATTATGATTATATTTTATAAACTTATAAAATAATAATTCTATAACTATATATTATTAAAATATTATTATATAAGTAGAAATACAATTTATAAAATTATAAAATCATAATTTTATAATTATTTTGAAGTAAAATTTTACAAATCAAACAAAAATAAATATTTAAAAAAAAATGACTGGCCATTAGATTAAATCCAACGACAGTCATTATAAGACAGAGGCGCCGTGCCACATTGATGCAGCACAATGCCCCTAGTCTCGTGTATTACTGTTATTCTCTTACTTACAATTGATTTTCTTAAAACTTATGAATTATAAAATCTAAAAATTATTTAATATAAACAAATTAATACATTGTACAACTTATTCTATTTAAAATAGTAAAATATAACAACTCAAATAAGTAAAGTAAAACTCATTTTTTATTACTCTCATAATTTATAGAGTCATTTCTTTGGTTATTAGAACTAGAAACCCTTTTTTTCTCTTATTGTGTGAGACTTAAAATCATAACTGAATCGATTTAATAGAAAAGATAATTAATTGGTTCGATTATATAGGTTAATAAGTTTTTAGATATTATAATATTTTTACTAAAATAATAAAGATATAACATATAAAATTTATAATTTTTAAAACACTTGCATAGCATATTATTATATAAGTTACAGCTTTAAATGATAATTTAACAACTAACCATCAACAATATAATTTTTTTTAAAAGCATAAACACTAATTCTTTCTCAATCTTATATGCATTATAAATCTCTATTAACTTAATTAATCATCAATATTAATAATATTGTACTAATTTACCAAATAAATTATTGTTACAGCTAACAAATAATATACTTATACTAGATTAAATTTTTTAAAAATTTTTTAAGGTATGTAGATATAATATAAGTGGTTTAGGTAATCATTAATTTAAAAATTTATAATCTGAGACTGAATTGAAAGCTAAAAAACTATATTTTGGTATGAAATCAAGCCAAATAGAACAATTATTACAAATTTAGAAATAAATATTTCCTAAGTATTGAGGATTATGGATAAAAGGCTAAATTTTAATTTATTTTACTTTTTTTTTATAACGATTATGTATTTATTATTTTATATTTTTTGGTAGATTGAAAAAAAAAATAAATGCCAACTCTATCTCTCACTGAGATGAAAATAATTGTTCTTTATATTTTAATTATTTATTTTTAAATAAATATTTATAATTTAATTATTTTAAATAATTATTTTTATATTTTTTTAAAATTAATTAAATTATAATTATTTACTTAAAAATAGGTGTTAAAACGTGAGAAAAAAATTTCTGTACCAAGGAAGAGGACAAAAAAAGGTGCGTGGACGGTTAAGATTGAAGGGTACATCAATCCTACGGAGGAGATGTGTTCATTCTCCTGAGGGATGAGGCGGCGGAGGAAAAAGATTTGGAGAAACGAACAGGCATTCTAGGGTTAGGAAGATTTCATACTCTACTCCGCTTCTCTCTCCTTCGTTTTCTCCGACAATTCTGCAGATATCAACGATGAGCGTAACTCAGTTCGCAATGGTTTGCACCCCCCCTCTCTCTCGATCGAATTTATTTATCAGCACGATATTTCATGGACCAATTGGATGGTATGAAATTGTAATGTTGTCGTCTATACAATGTATTATAGTGACGCGTGTGGTTTTTCCTTCCACCCTGTGATGACGGATTACATCCACTCGTTCGGAACTATCAAATTGGATGTAAAAATGAGGAATTTGTTTGTCAGGTGTAATTGACGCAGCATATTGACAGGACATATAGTTTTGTTATTGTTGTTAATGCTTCAGTTTTCTTAGTTTCTCACATAGTGAGTCGTTCAAGTTTTTTATTGGAGTTGAACGGCTTATCCCTGTGAACATTTTACTCAAAGGTCAAGCTTGAGAATTTTGATGGGTTTGTTATAAGGGGATTGCTATTTCTTCTGATACGGGAATATGACAAGTTGGTGGACAGCTTCATACTAATTATGGTTGGACTAAGGATGTTGCCACGCTTGAGGGGGGATTTGTGTTGTGTAAGCTGTATCTGGCTATCTTCAAATATATGTAGGGTGCCACTTGTATGTAAATTGGGTGGATTTTTTCAAGATTTTGTGGGTTGAATTGATTTGTGTTATGTTGTCTACTTTGCATTTGACGATCATAAATCGAGTTATGTGACTGTTTGTTTTGGATCCTTGTCAATGCACTAATGCACAGGTCGAGGAGCTGGCTTCTCTTGTAAAAGATAATCTTCCTTGCAAGTACCTTGTGCTCTCTGTAGAAGAAGCATTGGTAAACTATCTCAAAGAGGGTGCAAGGTACATTATAAAGATCTCTATGATGCAATGTTAATTAGTTTTCTATGGAATTCTTTGCCCTTGATGGATATGTGCTGTTTGCAATGCTAAGAAGCCGAAATATACTCTTTTGGCGGTTCTCCTTATCTGTGTATTTTTTTGTTGAGCTCTTTCCCCCCCAAAAAAAAATTAAACAGAGATATCTTATAGTGGTTTTACGCAGCTTGAGTTTACAATCGGCTTGTAGCCAACTGTTGTTAAGGTTGCCCAGATGGGCATATTTCTTTCAATTAGACAATGCACCAAAAGGAAAGTATTGGTGTAAACAGGTTGACAAGGATGATATGACTCCTATTGTTGCCTCTTGGCACCTTGGGCCAAGCTCATACTGCGATTGAAGCTGGACTCTCAGTGACACACCCCTGCAAGCACCATTACAAAACTACCATTGCTTCACAGTTGTTTTTTATGGCCATAATTTTGTGGCATACATTCCATTGAGCTATCCTGAAATGAATTCTGCAATTGCTAAAGTAAACTACTTTTTACACCTATCTTTCCAGTTCATTCTATTAATTTAATCCCATTCTCTAAAATAAACTACTTTAATTTAAACTAGCATGCAACTAAGTACCTAATTCTATTTTTTCTTATTTGGGATAATTTCACTTTCTTTATCAATTCGTAAACAGATTCTTTTTTTATTTTCAGCCAAGATGGAATTTTAGAGCTGGAACCAATGAATTCATATAACCGCCTTCTCCTGCATCGACTTGCTGATATATTTGGGTAGGCCTTTACTCTATGGGAATTTTTTTAAAAAAAATATTTGATGCTAAGCAGTCTGATAACTCCTTATACTGAATACTATTAGTTGATTTTCTACTAATAGATTTTCCCATGAGTCATTTGGTGAAGGAGATGATCGGCACTTGGTTTTGGAGCGATGCCCAGAGACATCAATGTATGTAGCATATCCATTTGATTAGAAAAGATTATCATTCCAAGATAGTCCTGTACTTGCAAAGTAGAAATCATTGTTACAACTTTGCTCTTATCAGGTATCATTGAAAAAACAACTTGAAAAGTAAAACTTTGATAGCCATATTAATTAAGACAATCCTTCAGAGTTGATAGCTTTGATCTGGAAACTGCATTGATGGTCCTTCTCAAGTCATGATTCTGTTATTAAGAACCTTGAGCTTAATAGAAAGGGGATTTCCACGAAGATGCAATTTCTGGCTCTTTATGAAGAAGGGTGCAGGTTATGGTCCCCCTCTCCTGTCAGCTTGCAGAGAAATTCAACAGTCAAATAACAATTTAGACGACAAATAAATCACAGCCTTAGCTAATATGCTGAACCTGTTCTATTCAAGGCATATAAACTTCAGAAATTTCTTGGACTGCAGATAAGGGATGGGGACTGAAGAACTAGTCTGCATCATTGTTAACTAGCAGATGTGTATAGTTTGGTGGAATTTGATTTGGTATGTTTTTTGGTTCTTAAACCAATTAGCATGGTTGAAGAGGGTCGATAGAATTCTACTCCATTTAGTAGGTTTCACAGTGGTTTAATTGTGCCATTGCAAATAAACCGGACAAAGAAGGCATGATCTCTAAAATATTAGAAATATTTGCGGTGTTGAGTAGAAAAAAAAAAACAAAGAAAAAATGTAGCGGGTTTCTTGTAGTTTTCCTATCACATAAACCTGAATTATAGCTGATTTATTGTGACACTACTTGTAATTCCTTAGTTCTGCTATTGCAGACCTTCCATCCTTGTTAGTGATATACTGTGGCAACATGATGCTTATCAATCACCAACTACACCACCCCAACTATGTAGGAGAGATGATGCATCCTCTGGTAAGCCTTTTTTTTTTTCTCTCTCTCTCTCTCTGCTTCTCTCTGAATAGACAGAAATTGGTGGTAGGATTTATAATTACTTTGTTAAGTGGTAGGAAATGTACCACATGGACCATTCAGTTGGCCATTCACTACAGCTTTACATAAAGGTCAATTTCTTCGTTACGATGGATTAAAAGAGTTTGGATGGCCTTTTTGATACTTAAATGAAACGGAAGCACTTGTGCCCCACAATTTGCAGAAACTTTTGTGGTAACTGTATTAGTGGGATAACTAGCTTATGATGCAAGAAATGTACAATGTTTACTAGGCACTCTTTGATGTGGAGTCATTTGTTAATTGAACATTCACTAGTAATGGCAAGTCATATCTTTTGAAAATGTGGTTAATTTAGTTTCTGAAAGCCTGGAAGGTTTGGACAATGGATCCTCTACAGCTAAGTTGTCTACAAATTGGATTGCGTGATTGCTGAACTCTTGATGTATGAATTAGGATAGGTGGCTCGCATCAAAATGAGCCGTTTGTGTGCGTCTGGATTTCTCCTGTTTGCACATGCAAAAAGCATAGAACTTTTGTGTCCTAAGATATGCTGTTGCCGTTGATGAAAATATCATTATCAATATTAGTCGCACCCATATTGGTATTAATCATATTGAGTAATATGTATCGGTATTTGGTATATCAGAAGATTTTTTTTTTTTTTGAAAAATTGTAAGCAGATTAAGAAATATTGGTAGGTATATTATAATACATTGCCGATTTGATGGCATATTGTGATATCATCGTGGCATCGGTCGGAGGGTCCTAATACTGATATATATAGGCTAATATTTTTATCTATAATTGATACATATTGAGCATAAAAGAGGAACCTCAGATTGCTTCGAAACTTGGGATTTCATTCACGGGGCCAACAAGATTATGAAATGTGCTTTTTAGCCATTGCAAAGTGACCATGAATTCTATACCCTCGTTTTTCTTGGCTGCTGTTGTAGGTGTGAGTATTTGGGTGAAGGTCTGTGAGGTGCATTTTCTTCCGCTATTATCATCGAGTTTTACAGAATATGTGATATGAATTGTTCACTTCTCTTCTTTCTGTTCTAGTGTTGAAGATTAAAATTCCTTCTCCGCCCCGCACCCTTGAGGAGAGAGAGAAGGCTTATCTGGCGGCACGTGAGCGTATATTTTCAAGAGACGGCGATCTGAAAGAAGATGTCGGACAAAAGCAACGGTATGTTCCTGTGGTTGCTCGCCGTATGATTGCTCATGCACTCGGAAAAAGAATCAATGCAGGCACTCAGATCCCCGTCAGCAATACAAAGGGCCATGATCAGCAAACCGATGCTAGAGACTGTCAAGAGAAGAGTCAAATTGGTTCCTATTTGTTCTCAGGCGTATCTGTGGATACAATGAACTGCTCGGAAGATGAAAATGTGATTTGTGCTGAGACAGAAAGAAATGACCCGGGTTGCAATGCAACGACACCTCCGGGAAAGGAGGACCGGGAAAATTTGAACAGAAGATCTCCCTGTGATGGCGCAGAATCAAGCAGAAGGGATGGATTGGCCAGTCACCGAGGCAGCACAGAAATGGAAAATCTAGGAGCCGGAAAAAGGATGTTTGCTCAGGCTCTCAGGATGCATGATGCCAGAGCCGGCCTTCCAAGGAGCAGTCGACCAAAAGGTGTTCTGGACTAAATGAACAATACTACGTACGTATATTAGATGTTTACTGTAATTTTATAAAGAAAAAGAGTCTACACATAAAGTGGACACTATCATGTATTTTTTATAAATTATAGTAAATTTATGGCAATCGGCATGCTTGCACAGGGCGGGCCATGGAGTCACAATCAATGAATGGCTCGGGGAAGCAACAAGTCGAGAGGCCTTGTTGGTGTTTCTGTTCAGAAATGGCATTCCGTGACCGTTTCCCTTCCAAGATGTGAACCGAAGTGGCCGCCAGAGACGGCAGACAGACTGTTTCATGGAGAGATAACCCCCGCAGTTATCAGATGGAATGATTATAGCAAAAACTCCGGTTGTATTGGAGCCAAGATGGAGGGGCTGATCTATGTAATCCAGCAAGATGATCAAAACTCCGGTTGTTTTGATCAAGTTGGCCGATTGGACATAGAGTTTATGGCTTCTATGTGCTTCGGATTGAAGCTTTTATTTAAACGTATTTATGTGAACTGTCGACAATGTACTAATGAAAATATGATTTATCTATTTTTAAATAGGTTTTATATGTATTAGAAAATATTACATATATGTTAATTTAAACATTTATACTCGGAATAACTGGTAACCACCAATGGGATAAAATATCTAAACTCCTGATAACTTTTACAGTTCGTTTTTGAGAAAAACGTACCATAACCAACCGGAGGTTGAAATCGAAGAAGTTATGAAACGAACAGGAGTTAGAAAGAACTAAACAAACTTATCCGGAGAAGTTATGCTTTTTTGGAGAAGTTATAAAACTTAAAGGAGGCCCTATATAAGGAGAATGTAATCCTCCAAGGAGATGGGATGAAAACTCTCTAACTCTCTCTAAAAATTATGATCTGAAATAAAAATATATCTTTCCCTTTTTACTCTAAAAAAAGGCCATGACTGACTTGAGCGTCGGAGAGCCTTTGGAAATTTAGCCCCATTGGCCTTCTGACCATCTTGTCTTTTTTTATGTTGTACAGGTCTTGAGTTAGAAAGACAGAGCCGCAAAAATTATCTTTATCCACCACCGGATCAGATCCGCATCATTACTTCTGTCTAACTCCGGATCAGATCCGCAACATTGGCGCCGTATGTGGGAATCAGACAAAAGTTTGATTTACCACTAAAAAATAATAAAATGGTTAACACCCGAACGCATCAAAGTGCTCCGGCAGTAAGTGCTCCGGAGATAAGTGCTCCGGCAGTAAGTGCTCCGGTATTAGAAAATACTGTTCCTGAAAATAACATTCATTTACCGGAGCAGGAAAAGAATCAACAGAATCAACTCATACAAACGATGAAAGCCCGTATGGACCAAATGACTCAAGAAATTCAATCTTTACGCAAAGAAGAGGAATCATCAAAATCTTTGATAGACATGGTAAGAGTAAATATAGAATCCTTTTCTGATAAAGATCGCCTACTTTCTCCCAAAATTTTTGCCATAACTAAATGGGAGCCTCTAGTTGAGAGAACTGGAACGTCCGACTCAACTCCTAAACGTCGTAAAGGCAAAGTGGAGAAAATGATTTCAAAAAAGCGTAGACGCAGAACCGTTCCATCAAGCCCCTCTTCTTCTTCTATGGAAATTGGTCTTCCCATAACCGAAAGGCTAAAAGGAGTAGGAAGTTCGTTTCAACTTCCTTCTGATTCGTTTCAAGAAGAAACTCAAATTATTGAAGCTTTAGCGGACATGGAGACAATGGCGCCTCAAGCCGAAGTTATGTTAAGAATGGAGCTTCCTATTACTACAGGAAGTACTGGAGAATTACCTTCAAATGAACCAGGTTCCGATGTTGTGGAGAGGACTTTGATTGAAGAAGAATCAGTTCCTCTGGCTCAGAAAAAATCTCATACAGATCCCAATGTTTTCAACGTTGGTCCTTCCGGAGTAGAAAACGTAGGTTTAGAGGTATCAGCTTCGGCCGCAATCATTTCCCATTGTTGTCAGAGTTTAGGTACCGGAGTTGAAATTAGGGGATCTACTTCTTCTGGCCGGACAACTCCTCACAGGAGTCCATCAGTACCTAGTCCGGAGCGTTCGTCTATTCCTGCTCCTCCCTCTCGAATTTCTTTAAGGGTTGCTGCTCAGAAAGCCCGTTATATCACGATATGGTATACACATATATACTAACATATATATATATTACGCCGTATCTTAACGATATATATATATATATATATTTTGCAGACAGATAAAATGGGCGAATTTCTAAATATTTGTCTCATCCAACGAGATATGAAAATTGAACAGCTTGAAGTTGAAATTCAGGAGTTGGAGCGTACACACATTAATATTAACACTCTTGAAGAAGCGAGAAATCAGACTGCCAATGCTGTTGCACAAATAGAATCACTTCAAAGTTGGATTTCAAACATGAAATCGGAATTGCAAAAAGTTAAAGATGCTTTGAGGATGTCTGAAGAACACGCTTCTAATCTTATAAGTGACAATGCCAAGTTAGGAGCTGAGCTTATAGTTCGGCTGAAACCGGAGGAG
>JAOVVI020013946.1:0-11670 GCA_028571085.2 Nepenthes alata | reverse complement strand
ACGTTTTGAATGGATAATATAACGTGGGCCGTTCGATTTTAAATTTAATCATCCAAAACACGTGACCGTCGAATTTTATATTCGACGGCCCAAATTAAGAGAAGGACGGTCATTCTCCACAGGGAAGAAGGACGCCCCCTCAATCATGATTATGGTATATATTAATAATTAATCAAAATTTATATGACTTAAAAATAATTATTCATTTTCACATAACTAGTAATATCATAAAGTAACGAAGTCATAAAAAAAATATTATTTATTTTAACAAAAAGATGCACAACTACTTTGAAAAATTGGAGAGATGGCTTTATGGGTTCTCGGGTCGCACGAGAAAGGTAGACACCACCAACTCCGGGCTCAAAGCAACATGAAATGATAGCATTTCATTTATAAAAATATAAATAAAAATGAAAATAAATAAAAAAGAAAAGTAAAAGGCGCACATCGATTTGGCCATTGAACAATGGAAGAAGATTCTCAAAGGATAGCATAGCAATAGCAATCTCTGATGTAGTTTGCCACTTCCTTTTCTCTCCTTGAATGCTCTCCCTTTTTTTCTATGGGATAGGATTCTGCACTCTGGTTACTTTCTCAGAGGATAATACTTTCTGTTTTCTTTTTCTCTATTTTTCCATTTATAATAATTTAGCATCTAATATCTTTAATTTTGGAGATTAAATATTAAAAAAAATATAATTTAGATTTAATTCAGATCATTGAAAATTTTATTTTTCTAAATATTACTTCATTCAGCCCAAATTCTATCTCTAACATATATGTAGGTATAATCGATATATTTATATTATTTTTTCTCAACCTCATATTAATAATACATTTGTGATTAATATATTTCTCACTATTTGACACGTTTCATTTTAAGTGGGTCAGCTAAATTGACTAAGAGGACGTATATTAGTTAGATCTAGGCGACTAAATATGACAAGTTTCATAGATCGATCCTTGAGGGGCCGGCCTATGGACCCCATCATAAGAACAAAGTAAAGAGGCAAAATAAAAGCCATAAGTTATTTCGGATCAAAGATGGAGACAATAGAATAATAACGTAGAAATTCTCTGTAAACTAGCATAGATGCTATGGACGTAGGCCACTATATATATATATATTAAGTACACGTTGAAAATGCATGCTTGATGGGTATTGGAGAATGGGGCACCACCACATGTAGACATTCTCGATTGGTCCGTTTCGACCTTTTGATGTTCATCATCACTCACTCAGACGATATCTTTCTTAAATCCACTAGGCTCTATGCCCCTAAAGGAGGGCTAAGTTGTAGGTCTTCCTTCAGAAAGTAATTGCCAGTCCCCCAAAAAAAACTATTTTCTATTTTTTTTAATATTCTTTGGTGTTAAGATAAAGAATATGTAATTTCGAATTACACAGAAGAACCAAAAAATAAAAAGAATAAAGATGGAAATAAAAAGGGAGAGTACAGATTGAATGGAATTGGAGAAAAAAGATAAATTGAAAAAATTCAGTAATTTTCTCTGATTTTGGTAGGAGGGGAAGTGGAAATTGCAAAGTGAATATTCTCCCACACGAGTTCTTTGTTCAATACGCTGCGTTTTAATCAGTAACCACTCCGGGAGATATTTTTGGGGTGGAGGGTTGAGAAAATTGACTCGGGCTTGAAATCCAGCTAAGACGGACAAAGCCCAATGAACACCATCCTCTCAATAAATGGCCCACTCGGAATGCCCAAAACTGTGATGAAGCAGGGAGGACCCACCCTCTTAAGCTCATTATTATTATTATTATTATTAATATTTTCTTGTACCCTAAACGATAAAAATTTTATCTTGACATACTTACTATATGATTAGCATTATGATAACATATTACAATAATTATCATGTTAAGATCTTCACCATTAAAGCACACAAGAAGAGTTTAACAGCTTCCGAAATAATGGAAAAATGAAGATGTCGCAATAAGATTTTCTGCTGTAATCCAACAGTCGAAGAAGGGGACAGGATCCTAAATACTCGGCCTGCTCTTCGGCCGTGAAACTCAATAGCTTTCAATGCTACAAGTGTTTGGTTGCACTTTCCTGCGACTGTTTGAATGCCCACTTTCAAATGAGGACAGGTTGCATCTCTCTGTTCATTTTACTCAAATTTAAGTTGATTTTTACCCACAATTGTTCCGTAGATGGGAGTATTTTGTCTCCTCAATGATGAGAGATTTTGTTTCTGTTTTAGCTCGGTGGTAATAATAATAGAGATACGTTTGTGGGATCTCTAACTGAAAAAGGGGCAGAGTAATTAAGGAAATACAGAAGCAATGAGGCTATGAAGTTAGCTTAATAGCAGTAGTGTGAGGACACTCTTTATCTGTTCTATGAAGTTAGCTTAATAGCAGTAGTGTGAGGACACTCTTTATCTGTTCTTGACAGTGTTATATCTCATCCAAATATACATATTAATCTATCCATATAAGAATAGATGGATAAATGAAAGCTCTGTTATTAAAGAGCATTTTATAAGAAAGCAATGGCAAGAGAGAACACGCAATGAAAACTCATCATCTCATTTGGAGTAATTTTTATAGTATTATTTTATAACACACATTTACTTTAAAATACTTGGTCTCTCAACCGTACAAATTTTGGCTTCTCCTGGGAGAGCTGAAATCAACTTCAACGGCGTTGAAAAGAGCCTTGGCGGCATCTTATATTTTCAATAATGATAATTTAATTTTAACATGTTGAAGCATATTTAATCCATCTTATACTCTAAGCATTTTAAGCTGTCGAGATAAGCTTATCACTGGTAAGAGTATAAAAGTACTTTTAACAGCACACCGTAGTTGCAGTCGCAGGCACAGAAAAAATTACCATGGAAAGACTACTTTTAACAAATACTCGCGCTTACTCAATTGAATATGAAACAAAAGCGGGGTTCCAGTACATGGAAAAACCAGAGGAATCATTTCAAAGCTTCGCCTTAATCCAAGAAGAAACCAAACAAATAACTGCAACTAACGCCAGCATCATCCTCAATATGTCAGTTACTTCGAGTTACACGGGTACTAATTTGTACACATTGGACAACTACTTATGACCCGGGTGCAAACCGAACATGGACAACTGATAACAGCATCAATGAACGATGAGCAGAAAAAATCCAAGCTAGGCTCAAAAGCAAGAAAAAGTAGCTGGGTGTCCAATTATAGCTAGCAATATTTGATAGATATAATGATAAAAGAAAAAACTGAAACTATATCTCTTCGAGACTAGAAGAAACCTGTGGAAAAAACACCAAAATTCATCATTTCCATACTAACAGCCAAGATCATAGAATGTTGTTCTCGAATGGAAAGTGGAACTAATCAAGTGGAACTTGACTAAGCGGATAGAGCAAAGTCTGCAAAGCATGCTAGCAAAACGTAATTATTTCTCCTTCAACTCCTTGCCTGAGAAATTGCTCGCTCTTTGCTTTATAATGCAAACAATCTGCAATTGGAACAAGGGTGAGACTTAAACCTGCATCAAACAAAGATCGGCAGGACTCGAGAGCTAACTGTGCTATCTTTATATCTCAAATCATCATGAAAGTCTGAAACCAGACAAGTAGATCCAATGGGCCGCTCTTGCAATAACTAAGGTATAAACTTGATTTTCTACCATATCCTGATCATTTCCAGTGATAGAATCCTTACAGGAAAATGCTTTGCAATAAACGTAGGTTATGCCAGCATCAGCAAGGAAACAGATGTTGCAAATTTGAGGTTTGCCATTGCATGTAGTTGAGGCAATTTCAAAAACTAGATCGTAAGGAGAAAAAAAATGCCATAAAAACACATTGGAGAAATGCCATATTTTCTGCAGCGGGAAATTTCCTGGTTTCTTACGTTTTCAGTTTCTAAATCTACAAAGACACGATGACTTAGCAGAAGAAAGTCCTACACTGAAGACTCCTCTAGTGCTGGGAACAACTGAGACTTGAAATTAGAGGCTTAAATAAGATTCTATGATCCTAGCACTCACAAGAAACACACACATTTGGAGACCAGGAAAAAATCTACACTGCATATTTCATACTGCTGACTTTTGTTAGAGAGTATCATCTTTCCAAATCTATATAATTAGACCCGTATGAGAGGAAAATCTCACCTATGAATCTAGAACAGAGACCTTTGAATCGAATGATGATTAAAACTCATGTCAGCTCACAAACCCATCTTGACTTTGAAGGAAAGTGCCAGAGAACATTACATTTCCAGATTTGTTTAGATTAGTTCATGATTTTCTATCGATTATATCCAGATATTCACAATAAGTAGAATATCCTTTGAGATGCTTTCCTTATTTAGGTTTTCATACTCTATAAATGCCATATATTCTTACTTAAACACCATTTGTTAATTCATTTCATTCAGAAAGATAGTCAAACACTTGGTCGGTGGTCTTATCTTACTAAATTCTGTCTTTCCCTTCCCTATTTCTGATAGGTAAGACAAGGATGAACATTGGAGATCGTATTCAAACCATAGGTCGTTCTTGTCTACCCTTAATTCCCGATCCAAAAGAGCCAAATGATGTATTCAGGCACTCCTCTTTCAACCAAAAGGAACATAATGTATTCAGGCATAACAAAATGCCTCGGTTTAAGTCTCAGGATGCATTAAAAAAACCAGGACTTCAACCACAAAAACCAATTCGCAACTGAAAAAAGCATTTCACCTCATGATTTTCTGCCTTGGTTGCCAGGCCAACACACCATAAAATATTTATTCAATTCTTACTTCTTTCCCTATATTGGCAAAGGCAACTTGACAGAGGGGTATTAACTCTAATTAGTTGCTAATATTGCAAACAGGTGCCTTAGAATCTGAACTCCACCCAAAATCCGAGGGAGAAGCCAAAGAAACGTGAATAAAAAGACATGGCAAATATCAAAGGGCAACAACAATAAGGAATTAAATTCCACGAGAATCAGCCATATGAATCACCTTCACCATCCTGCTCTATTTAGACTAATGCCCTAAGAATGTAGTGGCAAATACCCTTACGAGAAGAAACAAATATCCTTACAAGGTGAAGAAACATTAATGAAGATTATGTCCAAACAAATTCAACTAATTTACATCCACTCGAGTGTGAAAAGAGCCAATGTTCTTTTCATTTAAGGAGTTAGAGATGAAAAGCTAACTCAATGTCATTTAATCTATGCAGAGCAAGTCCAATTTCCAACCAGGAAAATGAAGAAGACATCATCGTTTCATGTAGCTATCTAGTAAAAATGTTTAAGTTGGATTTTATATCAAGAAGTAGGTATACTAAAGCTAGGACAGGTAACAAAACATGGTAACAAAAAGAAATATTGAATCCAACAGTTAGCAACTCATAAATCAGACAGAAAGTCATGAGAACCATAGTTGAATAGATTTAAGCATAGTTCAAGAAAAGATGCTCCTGAATTTTTTTAAAAAAAGTAACAGTCAGTACACCAATTGCACAGACAAATTTATAACCCATAGCTTGTGAGGACAAGACAAATTTATAGCCCATGGAATTGCAAGAGGGACATGTAATCAGTACATAAACCAGATTTCAAAATAAAACTCTCAGAGCTTATTTTCTCTGTGACAATGCCATAAAAATTAAAGACCATGAAAACCCATATGAATAGTTCTGTGATTCTTGAAAAGCTAGAACCAACCCTTGTGATAATCTACCAATGTGTTGGTACTTCAGATTATTAAACCTATCCTTGTGCTACATGATTCCAACTGTTGAACTTTCTCGTTGTCACTGAAGATGGAGCCACAAATGAACGGAAGAAAATATCAATAAAGTGAAAGTATGATGAGACCAAGAACTGCTCTAAGAAAACATTCTACCGGATCTTGGGTAAATTCAGAAACTCCTCACTTTCCTCCCCACCAAAACAGAAACTTAGAAAAGCAGCAAGAAAATTACCCATTAGCAAGAATCCTCCGCTGATGGACAAACCGACCTTGTTCATCCTATTGAGAACAAGGCACCGTTTTGAATGAATATTCATCACAAAATCCAAGGCCTAATCCAATTTTAGCAACCCATCACAGCACAATTATAGACAAAGTTAGCAGATTGCTTCCTGGCAAGCAAGTCCCATTGAGGTGGGCCATCATTAGGCACCCAAGAATTGACCTCTATGGTTCCTTCACCAAGAGAGCTAGGCCTAGGTCCGCCAATGACAATTAGCCGATCCCCACATGCCCGGAAGGCAAGCCCCCAACCATTCATTGAGCCTGCACGTTCAGGCAATCTTCCCACTGTAGCCCAAGTTTTAGTTTCCTTATTGTACTTCCTCACCTCCATGTCGGCATAATCAGCCGCATATAATTGATTATTTACAACAGCAACCAGTGGCGGAGCCTCAGCTGCAGGAGGCATGTCGTTCTCCCTAGCTGCACCGCTTCTCCCTGGAGACATGTTAGGGATTTCCGTCCAGGTTTTTGTCTGCAAATCAAACTCTTCACCGCATGCCAGAACCTTGGAATCACTCCCACCGATTCCTCCTATCACGTAAAATTTTCCATCCATAAACACCGCAGAGCACATCTTCCTCGGTTTATGCATGCTAGGAAGCGTTACCCAGGTTTTCTTCTCCGAATCATAAAGTTCAGCAGAGCTATAAATGTTCCCCATAGAATCACAACCACCAGCCAAAATTGCTATCTCACCGAGACTTGCAGAACCAAACAAGCATCTAGGAGCATTCATCTTCATACCAGAAGACCATGAGTTAGTCAGAATGCTGTATCTATATATGACATGCGAAGTGACCTCCTTTCCAAATACAAGGAGCTCCGTGCCAACGGCCAAGGATTCCTTATCAGAGCACATGAAGCACTCATTAGAAGTCATCCTAGGCAAATGCATCCAACGACGAGTAACCGGATCAAATGCTTCCCATTCCAGCAGGTGGCACGAAAAGTACACCCAATGTTCAATCACACCATTTAGCCGCCTTAGTCTATAGATCAAACCGCTTCGAATTAATGACTGGAAACTCCGGTTCAAAGAGGCAATTGAACCATACTCAGCCCTGGAACAACGAAGGATACAATTAATTGACATGTCACGACCAAGGGGATGAATAAGGGACCCCGAGTCTGAATGATCCCCAGCATGACGCTTGTTTTCAGATTGATCAGTTGGTGCCAGTGGCAATGGAACCACAGTAAATTGAGTCTTCTGGACCATTTCCTTGGGGTCCAAAAGCCTAGATGATTTCTTTGAACCATGTTCTTCTTCCCCATCGAGGTCTAATTGACGCTTCCCATTGGAAACTTCCACTTCAAGCCGATAACTCATATACCACTTACTGTCTTGTTCACAGGAGCTCGGTAATGCCCTTGATACCAAACAGGAACGACCTTCCAACATGTCTAGCTGATTCAGTCAATAGATAGGCCAAAATTTAAGGCACCCAATCCAATCCAATCCAAACCCAAAGCCAAAGCCTACTTTCTCTCCCACAAAAGATAAATCGGTTGCGAGAAACTTGCGCACAAATATCAAGAAAACCAAGTCAAATACCTATTCAACGAATAAAAATGTGTGACTTTTATCATCAAATAAATAAGCGTGAATCTTCAAGTTCCAAGTTCTATTATTAATTTCAATAAATAAATGAAGCCCAGGAACACCAAATAAGAGAAATCGCAAGAAACTTTAGTTTTGATAGGCTAGTTGGGCGCTTACCGAAATGAATCAGATCAGTAGCGATCCAGAATCAAGGCCAGAAATCTATCTTTCTGATGGGTTTCGATTGAATCACCAAATTCATCTAACGAGATCAAATACCCAATATCCACAAAATAAAATCACTTTAAGGAGTTTTTCTGATTAAAAAATGTGAAATCCTCTGTTCCGGAAGTAAATTTATCAAAAACCACAACCAAAGAGAGAAAGGGCATTGTCGATATCGAAATCACAAATCAACAATAAAAACCACCAGATCTCTTAATTCATATCAGAACAGAACTCCCCAAAAAAGTAACCTCAGATTTGAAGACAAAACTCAACAATTCTATTCCTCGTATTCAGACAACAAGAATTAGGTTAGATCTGTTTTATCAGATATGTTCTCAAATTCTGTTACAGAAAACACCCATCAGTTTATGCAAAAATTCAAAAGAGAAACGCAAGAGATAAAGAGGAGGGGGGGGAGAGAGACAGGGAGAATGAGCGCGCTGGAGGAGATGAAGAGAGCAAGGGACTTACGGATTGGATAAGAGAGAAGATTTGATTGAGGATCAAAAGAAAGAAATACCCTCTCTCTCTCTCTCTCTCCCCCGCCCCTTCCGAAAATGGAAAAATTTATGGAGAAAGTATTTTGTGTAAGGCTTTTTCTATCTTCTTCTCTTAACGAACAGTTTCAGTTCCTCGCGTTCACTTTGCTCTCATCAAAGTCGGTTAGTCGTCCTTTGGATTGTCTCTGCAAATCATCTCCCTTGCTTTGGCTTTGGGCTCTGTTTGGAGACAATATCCTTTTATCTCTTAACACCCTCTCTCCCCCCCCCCCCCTTTTTTTTTTCTGTTCTTCTTTTTTTAATATCTGCAATTAATTTAACATATAATTTTAATTTCAATTTATTTTTTTATAATAACCCTGTGATTTGCTTTGTTGCTAGCTCTACGCCTATAAGGTGGGGACGCTACTTGTGGGCCCCAGCGTCAAGGGTATTTGTGGGATAAAATCATAATTCTCTCTCTCTCCCTCTCCCTCTCTCTCCAAATATCAATTAACATGCCCCACTGAGGGAGAGTTCAGGGGCTGTAACGAGGGTGAGGTGAAGCCCCTTCATCTCAAGTTTGAACCTATTTAAAATGAATTTAACTGCCTATTTATTTTAAATATTTTAATAAATTCTTCTTATTTTAAAAAAGATATGACGTTGGATTTATATCTAATAATTTTAATTTTAAAAAAAGAGATTACATATTAAAAATGACACACAACTTCTTTTGACACATTTGAGTAAAATTTTAAATTTTTTTTCATTTTTAGATAAATAAAATCTCTTAGATAAATAAATGAGGCTTAATTCAATTAATGAAATAAATGACACAATTCCTTTGACACATGTAATTTAATTAATGAGGCTTTTATTCTCCTCTTAAATAAATAAAATCTCTAATTTAACAAAGAGGGCTACCTTTTTTTTTATAGAGATAAAATTTATCCACCATAAAATTTCAATCATTCATTCAAAGATAATAACTATGATTCAACTTTAATTTCTATAATATATAGATTGATCAAAATCAATCATTTGAAGTAATTATATCATAAACATATATTTTTAAAAGAATAAATAATATTAAAAATAGAAATATTTTATCTTTACCATTGATGCAACCCCTTGAATCCCATCCAATAGAAATTGGGGCTCTCCTTATTTAGGGAATAGGAGAACCTCCATCTCTAAATCATAACTCATCAATTTAAAATTGCTTGACATTAATAATTGTAATTTAAAATAAAAACTATTGAAACAAAAAATAAAAAATACATAATGATATGTATAATAAAAAATAAATAGTTGTAATTCGTAGGTTGAGACTGAATTTCTATCTTGACAAATGAGAGCCTCCAAATTTGTTCCCACCAAACTATCAACTATTAAAACACACATTTTTCAACTTTCATATCAAGGTAAATTCAATTAAATATGAGATGCGTCATATTTATGCATCTGTTGGGTCCAATACTAGTGAGGTCTAAAGAAAACGCAATGCCCAATTCGAAAAGCAGCAATCCAAGTGGCCAGCTCAGCTCAATATTAAAAAACGATCTACGTGGTAGTTCAGAGCTCGCAACCAATTGGCATCACCTACACCTTATTAATACGGCTGTAGGCGGCAGACTCAAGACAGTAAGGTGAACTAATGACAAAAATGTCAACTCTGCCAACCGCAGCCCGCACCCTGCCTGCAGTTCTCCAGCCAATCTTAGCGCATGAGGTAGACCAAGCGTGACTTGCAACGCATGATGGTCTCCCCACCACTATAAGGCAACAACTAACACGTCGGCGACTACTATTGGGCAACGGCTGAGAAATCATTGCAAGAAGGATTCTCGCGCCCAAAGTTTCAAGCCAATGAATCTATAAATTTTCTCTCCTTTTATAGGGGAGAGGATTTAATTCCCGATTCCTAAAAAACACTGCTTGGCATTAGGCACTAAGACATGCACTTTAGGAGTCTTAGCTCTTGAACATGCCTCCAATCCAATCTCGTCAGCTTCTTTTGGGTTGCGAGAGTAAGCCACCCTCCGCGATAAATACAGGGAGTCAAACCTCCCACTAATGCTCATTAAATTTCTCACTCTTGCATTCATACACTCCCATCACGTACACGGCATATTTTTTGTGCATCTTTAAGCATGCGCCTCTTTCTATTCATTGTGGGAAATTGTTCACTTGAACATTGGAGTGTTTTCGGTTGAATAAATTTCAACGGACCTTTGATCTCTCGTTTCAGATTTGTGTTGTGTAGGTTCCAGGTTCACATCGATAGATACGAGGCCCACTCTAGATTCGATCCAGATCAAGAATTCAAAGGCTTCATAATCTGCATGACAATCCGGGACACAACAGCATCCATTAGTAATAAATTAATTCTATAAAAAATAACATCATACTTTCATTTATCAAATAAATTTCTAAAAATATATTTTAAATATTAGTTCTTTTTTTTTTTACATTTTGTCATTTTTAGAATAATTTTAACAATTAAAAAATAAATAAATTTAATATTTAAAATAAATATAATAACATTAATTATTATTTTTCAGCTCATAACACCACCAAAACCTGCCCTTTCTGATTTTTATCCCAAATAATATTACTGTTCAACATTTTTGAGAATTGAATACTAACTTCTAATTGAATAATTTCTGATAATGTCACATAAAGCTTCGAGTCATTTGAAAATTTGTTAGTTTTTTTTTAAATATATTTGTTTGTTTTTTTTTATACTAAAAATCTGAATGTCAAACCTTAAGTAATATTAGTTTAAAAAATATGAAAGGGAGTTAATAATTTAAATGCTATGAAATATTTTTATTCATAAGATTATAACCTTCAAATAAAAATGAGTGAACCTCAAGTTCGTATTAATTATGAATCTGATGGATTAAGCATCCACTGTGCATCCCTTTCCACTTACAGTGACGCAATATTAAAGTCTTGCTTAATTCTCAAAAATTTTAAAGGGATGACGAAAAAAAAAAAATAAAAAAAAAAAAAAATAAAAAAAAAAAAAAAATATATATATATTCTTCATTTTACTTAGATATAGGCTAAAGATCACAAAAAAAATCAAATAATTTATAACAATAGTTTTTTTTGTTTATTTAATAGTTAAAAAATAAAAAAATTATTACAGACTCTTAATATTATGTTTTTTGTATTTATACATATTAAAATAAAACATAAAAAAATATTGTTTATTTCCTGTAATTTTTTTCTAATAAATCAAATTGGTTCTGAGTGATTTTGTTTTTTCCTACGACCCTTTAAAAAATAAAAATTGCAAGATAAAATGTGTCAAAATTTAAATTCTGAAATTTCAAGCTTGGAAAGTTTTTTTTTTTTTTTTTTTGGTTTGACAACACGAGACACTGAATTGAAGTACAGCGTTGTGA
>JAOVVI020013945.1:0-11671 GCA_028571085.2 Nepenthes alata | reverse complement strand
GATATTAGATAGAAAGGTTGGGGCATAAGAGAAAACAAGAAATTTTTTACTATCCTAAAAAAAATAAGTGGGATGCTTATTTTGGCCCAAACTCTATTAATCGGTAGTGTTGATTGTATTAAAGCTGACAAGTTATCAATAGGTCTACACAGTTATTTATTCTCATTATGTACTATAATATATAGTGCAACCAATGGTTGATTTGAACCAAAATATATGTTTATTTTCAATTATTTAACTGAGAGATTCTGCCTGGGGTAGACCCTGATGAGCTTATATTGGGGTGGGTCACTTCTATGTGGTTCAAATGCCCGTGTACATATCAGTTCATCTTGTACTGGTTAGAAGCATTGGGAAGACCGAGATCCACGGGTAGTTCCAACTGAAATGGCCTAGGTGCTGGAGTCTGAACGCATGGAAGCCTAGTAGAGGACAGAAGGAGATAGGTTTGAGTTGCAGGTCGAGGGCAGTTGTGGCCGAGGGCCCTAGAGTTTGGTTCTTTCACTTGTGCCATGGGTACTGTGGAAACTGAATGGCAAGGTTCTTCTGGAATCATGTGGCTGTGCGAGAATCCGAGAAAATGGCCGCTAAGATACGGAAATTCGTCGGTGTGCCATTGGAGGGAGTTAGCATGCACAGCACACACGCTTAGTATCATTATCAGAATTTTACAGCCTAGAAATTGTGTAATGTATCTGCTTCGGTTAATTGGCCCTTGATCACAATTAAGTATTTGGGTAAATTCTAAGACATTACTGTGAAAAGTTCACCGGCATTAGGTATGTTAAACACAAATGAATTGTCACTTAAAAGTGTAAAAATATAAGTAAATAATTAATAATAACAAATAATCAGATTTAAAAAAAGGATTCTTTGAATTTATTTTCCAAATAAAGAGTTTCAACACTTCAAACCTATGACGGCAGTGTATATTAAAAATCTTTAATTTTTACAATAGGTTAAAATTTTAATTAAATTTACATGAATTTTTAAAAATATTCAAGAATAAAGAAAAAGTCATATAAAAATTTATATTGTTCGGTTTGAATTCTAACCATTAACACATTAATGCAGTGCTAGGAGTCTTTATGAAAGGAGATTATGGGCTTCTGTGTGTCATAGCTAATTGAATTTCAATAGTCATGATTTTTTTTTTAATTTCACAAATACACGAGGGTTTAGTGAAATCTTTTCGATAGGTCGAGTATCGTATCCACGAGGAGTTGATTTTTTTAGCGGAACTAGTTTTGTAATTGCTTGTATATTTTAAAAATATTAACAAAAAATTAAAACATTGATTGTTGATATTTGGAGTGATCATAATCGTTGTAATACAGCCATGGAATTGATTAAAAGATACAAAAATATTAAATGACAAAAATTTAAATTATTAAAAATTAAAATACTTATGACGGTTATACTGTCTGATAGCGATAGAAATTAAAGTATAGAAAATTAAAACAGTGACGGTTGCTCAACCATCAAAGACTTAAGATAGGAATAAAAATTGGTATTTATTAGTGGCGTACAGAAACACGGATGGTAAGAGAGACGCCTAATTTTGTAAGCCGCTGGGGATGGGTTTGAGTGATTGTAATCCCACTTGCAGAGAGGGAGGCCTCTATGTTGTATTTCCTGTTATTCAGTGGAAGATTATTCAACCTTGTTGTATTGTGATTTTTTTCCGTTTAGGCAATTTTATTGTTGTGATTGTCTAATTTTCTCTCGATTGTTTAGTGTTGGTGGTGGGTAGTTTTACCCATTTTTGTCAGCTTACAGAGGGGCAAGTAATTCCACAAGCCTGGCAGTCCCAACGAAATGGTATTTGCAGAGAGACTGTTGGCATGTATTCTTGTGCAACAAGATGGACGAATCGGGCAGTAGCAGTATACTATATTTGAACTGACTGTCTTCCAACTGCACACTATAGAAGCAAACAGTGGCGGATACTCTCTTGAAAAGACATGTATGATCCTATAGAGAACCACAAGATGGAAGAGCGGGAGTGACAGAATCGGATGATTGTGTGTTATCTGGCAATGTATAAGCAATAGTGAATTTCATTAGTTATCCGACATTGGATCCCTTAGGGTTTGTTCAACTTTGGTGATATTATTTCTGATGGGCCCAATAACTTTATGGCCGGACTCAGAATCTAGCCTACCAATAAACCAACCTAGGAAGTAGAAGCTCAACAAGGTTCCGTAAAGTCAGAGCCCAAAAAGCATCTTGGTAGACCCAATCAGCAACCTTATAGCTCGGCCCACAGACGGCCCAACGGTACTAGCCTAGTAGAAAAGCCTATATGCTCGCCATATCGCCATAGAAGAAGTATTAGTAGATGGTTACCACCAATCTGCTACAACATCCTGCGAACACGCAGACAACACTTGTCAAAACTGTAGAGACAATTCAACACATATTCCGCCCAACACCACACGCCCTCTACAATGGCAGTCACAATTTAGCAAATCGTCTCCAAAAAGGCAGTCACCATGCGATGATCCTCACGAGCGCCCTAACAAAGAAAAGAATACTCGCAGACAGCCATTGTTGCCTTTGTAAGCACCCACGATCATCGGAACAATTCAATGGATTGGCGCTTGCAGCTGTTGCCATCCATGATGCCCAAGGAAGACTGAACCAACTCTAACACTATAAATACCCCTTCGTCCCTACGGGTAAGGGAGATCTTCGGTGAGGTAGAAACGGAGAAAAAAAAAGAGAATGAGAGAAAAGAATGAGCGCATAGAGAGAAGGCTCAGAAGGCATGCGCACTCCCTTCTCGTCTTCAGGGAGGCCTCATTCTCCTTCTTTGGCTGACGGTTGTGCAAACCTCCTACCAGCTTCAAGTTCTCAAGCCGCAAGACCGGTGAAGGTAACTCAAAGAATGTGGAAGAGAGAGCCCCTTTGTCTGTAGCCAGAGAGAAGATCGATGAGTGTCCCTTTTCTCATCATCAGCACCCAAAAATCTTTTCCTTAACTAATTAGCTACCCACTAGCAAATGCATTTATCAGCCAACCACTACTAGACAATTGCAGAACTCTCTCCTTTTAGTAGACCACCTATCTGTCAGGTATACTCATTAGAGCTCAATCCTTCACCTTTAAGCCACCTCTCAATCGGGCGCACGCATCAGAGTTCAACCCTCAACCTCTAAGCCACTATTCTATTGGGTACACTCATCGAAACTCAATCTTTCACCTATAAGCCACCTCTCTATCGGGCACACTTATCGAAGTTTAAACCTCCACCTCTAAGCCACCCATCAGCCGGACACACCGTTGGAGCCATATTCTCTATCTCAAATCTACTCCTCAATCGAGCGCACTTAAACACTCAATCTCCCATTGTGTGCATCCATATATTATTTATTTACTCATTCTATCGTTCTAGCTATCTGAGAAAGATTTCTAATTTGAAGGTTAGAAGTTATACCGAGATGTAAATTTCCATTATCCTTTGACCTCTTATTTATTAATTGTGATGTATAAAATCTAAATTTAAAATAACGGAGATCGAACCCGCTTCAACTCGACCCTTGGGGATAATCAAATAGCTCCCTAATCTATACAATAATCCAAATCTATGAATGCATTTTTGGCGTTGTTTGTGGGAACGACTAAAACGTCTTGCCACCACCTGTCAGCAAACAAGTACAGTTAATATTCGTGCTCTACCTAGTATGTTGGCTAGAGATATCATCTCTCATGGCGATGACCCTCCAGGTAGCCATGGTGGCGTGCAACCTACCTTTAACAAGTATCCGCGCGTTGCCCAATAGGGCATCATGCCTACACCGCCCCAGGCCCTATGCGCTCGTCTGAACGGACGGCGGCTGGGGGATCCTTCCTCCCATGCACAAGCATCATCACCCAAAAGGAGAAGTCGAGGGAAGAGATCGCCCGCTAGAGAAAAAACTTATCCGCCTGACAACCTCAATATTCAAGAGGATCTGAAGGATAGGGCCCATTTTCAAAAAAAAGTTCAATCCCATCCCAGAGCACAGGGCAAAAGCCCACAACCGTGGCACCTTTATTATTCTCGAGACAACTGGCTACCTTTCACCAATAAAGAAAACTCTTGCAGTGCCGATAGACACCCTATCATTCTCTCGCTAGGGCATGAGTCACGTCCCAGAGAGAGCTTATGGAGTGTTCGAGCCTCTACTCATGGGCGGCCTCGCTGGAGTGAGAGGCCTAACCCAGGGGTTTAGCAAGACCAATCCTGTGGCAATGCCCCTCATTGACCCTGTGTGAACAGTAAATTCTGTAGAAGCTACCATGATTCTCATGGTAGGGGACTCAACCTGCTTGGCCCACTACCTATCACACCAACCAGAGGTGTTGTCCCCCATGGTGACGACCCCTCATCGGGTAGTTATGCCAATGGATGACCGGCCCCAAGCGTGCAGGTGTTCGTTGCTCAATTGAGTGCCCTTTTCCAGATCATATGCGTCCATCTGAAGGTGCTACACTAAGGGCTCCACCCTCCAACTCCTAAACAATTAAAGCGAATCAATATCCGTAGAGGATCTAATGGCCTGACGACCTCGTGGCTCAAGTGGCCACGGGTGACAAGACCGAACAATGGCCAAAGAACCAACCAAATCATGAGGCGTGGGATGAAAACCTAGAGCGGTACATTCCATGCCGCTCCCGTGATGACAAGAGGCCCCCTGCATAGGAAGAAACTCTACACAGTGTTAGAGGATACCTTGCTAACCTAGTAAGGTCACCGTTCATGACAAGGATTCAATATTATCCATCCTCTTGCAACATCCGAGAATTGAACTTGATGCCCCGCGGTCAAAATTTTGATCCGATGCTCCTCCTGGATCACTTCTACGCTTTGTCAGACCCGAGGGCCTCGTAAGTTCCTAGCATAGTGTTGAAAGTAGGTCGGGATGCCTTCAATGGAAGTAGAGTCCTCAGCCCATTGCATACGGCGTCTCACGCCAGAAGATGCTACCAACACATTGTACGAGGCAAGCAGCAAGCTGAAATGCCCTTTGGGATGTAGAGCCCTCAGCCCCCTTGCCTGTGGCACTACATGCCAAAAGACACTTCCCTTGCACCAACTGAAGTCCACCCTCAGTTCTTGCGGGTCTCATGTTGGCATGAAAACTCAGCATCCAAAACATGTGGTTGGTTCAGTATGGCGGACCTAGTCCTTTGAAGTGTAGAGGTCACAGAAATGAGGCCGCAAGGCGAAGTGACTAGTCTCCCTACTGTAAGGGACCGTTCCTAACCTTGACGACCCTCCAAAGCTCAATGCACAAGCTACACAACCAGACCAGAAAGATGGTCCCACGAGCCCATGGCACCCTCCACCCCAGAAGGTGCAACTGGCGATTTTTCACTAAGCGTAGGTTAATAAAATGCATCCATACAGAGTGCTTGAATTTCATTCATTGCTTGTTCTATTGGATAATCATATAAATGCTTATGTGTTTGTATAATTTAATGACCTATACTACCCTAAGTAGGGTGAACTTCTTCACCTGTGCCTCAACCGGCTGTGACCAGGTCAAAAAACCTCCATCCCAACAACCGTGCGGCTCGGAGACAATCGAATCTTAAACCTCAATTTCAGCAACTGAGCGGCCTAGAGATAGTCAAACATTACAGCTCGGGGGCTTGCGAACAAAGAGTCGGACCTCCCCATCAAGTGGCTATAAAAACCTTGGGAGCTTTTTAGCATGGGTACGACAACTCCCTCCCATAAGGACCAAAACTATCAATCGACAATGGTCGGTGGATTAAGACCAAATGTATGAAAGTTTTGTCGCCCTCTAATAGGACCAAGCACCGATGATTACATTAGGGAAACGACCCAGGCTATGACAAATCCTAGTAATGATAGCTGCAAGGCTTAGCCAGTAACCACATTTTCTCAATGTCACAACCTCCTAGCAAAAGCGAGTACAACTAGGTAGATGTGTCCGTTCAAACCTAACCACAATAGAAATCATGCTTAGTCGGCAAAGTAGAGCCAAATCAGCAAACAATCAAAGGCATCAGCAACAAATATTGGAGTAATCAGTCTAATTTATTAATGATCCAAAAATACAACCAAAGCAACCAAGCACCCATAAAAGTATAAAAAATAGTCTAATCGGATGACTATCTTATGGTCGAGGGCCCCCTAGAGAGAGTGGCACAGGTCCTCTACCCTCTCTCATCGGGAAGCCAATTAGTTCTTAATAGTGCGAAACTCCAACGTTCCTTGAGTCAAGGAAACAAATAGGAAATTCCGTAACAGCCAAGAAGATTATCCATCTATAGAAACAATTGCCCTCCTGAAATTGCCATCTAGTATCGGGGCCACCTCATCGAGACAAAGCCTGGTCCTCAACTTTCCCTCGAGATGGACGCACATGCCTAGCTGTTCACTGAGCCACTATCAACTCTCCCGAAGCTCATCCTCGAGTGACGTGATCCGATTCAGAGCCCAAACATTGGCCTCTAAGAGTTCCTATGATCGTACCTCAGACTTGGACAAAACTTGGTCGAGGTAGTTAGCCCATTCTTGACTCTTCAGTGCCTCGCCAACAGCAACGTTAACTTGGCAATCCACCTTCTCGGTAGTTCAAACAGCATGCACCTGTGTCAAGCAAGTAATCTCAACCTCCCGTAAGCGCAAAGCCTCATCCACCGCGCGAGACTCCCCCTGCGACTATCAAATAGAAAAAAAGTGGTCATACTGGGGTTACAATGAAAACGTATAACTGCAAGACACATAAATCTATGGAGCATTACCTCCCTGTAAGGTGGACGGACCTGGCGTGAAGATCTAATGGATTCAAGGCCAAGAGATTCCCTCAGAACCCCCTGGGGCTCAAGAGTTGAGGCACCCCGATGATGCCTCTCCTCAATGGCAGACATGCTTGTTGAGTCATCTTCTTCAGTTTTTGCAATCGTTCACTCGTCATCGTCTTCCTCCTCAGTGGAAGGCACAAGGGGAGTGGAAGACAAAGCTTCCAGTGATGAAGCGATCAAAGCCAAAATATCGATGATATTTCGGTGAGCCATTCGAAAAGTAGAGCAAGCTAGAAAAAAGGATGGCAAAACTAGGGCAGAGATATTCACATAATAAAGGAATAAGGAGAGGTTGAGCGGAAACGCTTAAATAGCCAACGCCTTAGTTCAGTAGCGATGTTGTTTTAGGAAATCGGCGAGGCGTGTCTTCATAATGACCACAACACGTGCTCTCACCACAAAGTGTTGTGGCATATTCATTCACCGGCCATATTATGCTGATCGACATGACGCCTCCCCACGTAGTGCGCTGACAGTTGGCCGCCTTAGCACTTAGGTCAGCGAGTGGGCAAAGCAACGCGGGTAATGATGACTTGACAAGCCCATTTCCAAGACTACTGACGGACAGCGTGTAGCCCTAGTAAGCTCGAGGATGATTCACTTGGTTCATGTCCCAACCAAGCATTTGGGACGCTCGACCATGGGATAGATCACCAGAAGACCGAGTCACCAGTCGCCTGGACCATCAGATTGTGAGACATCAAGCAACGCACAATAGCATACAAGCATTCAACTATTTACAATATGTAAGAGTGTTGGAGCCATGTAATAAATACAAAAAGTTTTCAATAGTTTCATTCATTAATTTCTTTTATAAAGTACAAAGTGTACAACAGCGAACATACAACCCATAAAGGAAATAAAAATACATGGAACGACGATTTGGCTATTGAAGCCCTTCTTCACTAGGATGAACATCCAAAGGGCAAGCATGGACTTGGCCATGGAAAGGAATCTCAGCCAAGATAATAGCACGTTCTAGACAGTCAAGAAGATGAGGCTCCTGCATACCGCCGCTCTCGAGCTGCTAAAGTAGGAAGCACATGCAAAAGCCCTCCCTGGTGAGAATGAGGTGCCAAGCACTAGTTCTTACCCTGGAGGCAACCACCATAGATCTTCCACCTAGACGGGCCGTTGCCTCGAGATCTACGATTATGTGCCAGGCTTGATGCAACAATGACGTTCCAGACTGAGGTAGACTCTGGAGCTCCTCCTCCCCCAATGGTCACCAATAGTCCAGCATGGTCCATAGATGGAATGGCCATCCGCCTAATAGAAAGGAGAAGAGACAACCTTCTCCCCTTCAGAGGCTAAACCACCACTCCCTTAAGCCACTCCAACAAGGACGATACGATAACAGGTGGTGGAACAGGATAATGGCCACTCTATGCGAGGATTTCATCCATTACAACATGTAGACAGTTAGAGTATGAAAACGAAGGCAAGTTTTAAATGCTTCATCAAACCTCTCAGAATTACCTTTTATCCAGGTCAATGGCAGTGTAGGCACCATACCCATTTTGAACTCCCACACTGCTTGGCTAGTGAAAGAGTGGCTCAGGAAGCGAGGTGTGGGAAACCCCTTCATTTATAGCTGGAAAAGAAGGTTGATGAGTCATTAATGTAAAGATAGTGTCAATCGGCTCTATCCACAGAAAATTAGTGGTTTCAGTGAATCGCCTCTAAATCTTATCAAATAGAGCACCAAATCACTGTTCTCCTGAACAAAAAATTGCAAAATGCCTAGGAAAGGAAAGTGTGCCCATACCTACAAGTAGCGTCCTATCACAAGCATGCTGGGGGTTAAAATTTTGAACCTCCCAATATAAGGGGCTAGTGATGGGTCCAATAACTTTGCAGGCCGACCTAGAGTCTAACCCACCAATAAACGCGTCCAGAAAGTAGAAGGCTAACAAGATTTTGTAAAGCTCAGAGCATAAAAGGCACCATGGTAGGCCTAATCAACAACCCGCACAGCTCGACCTAGAGACTGCCCAGCGGCACTAGCCCTGTGAGCGAGCTCATATGTTGCTGCTAGTGCGTGGTTCCCAGCGGCCACGAAAGAAGTATAAGCATACAGTTACCGCCAACCTGCTATAGTAGCCCACGAACATGCGGGCTACACTTGTCAAAATTACAGAGGCAGCTCAACAAATATTCTACCTAAGATGATGCACCCTTCAGGATGGTAGTCACAATTCAACAAATTGTCCCTAAAAAGGCATTTTCCTTGCGGCAATCCCCACGATCACCCTAACAAAGGAAAAATACTTGCAAATAATCATGGTTGCCATAGAAAGCACCCACGATCGCCGAAACATTTTAGTGGATTGGTGTTGGCAGCTATCGCCAACCATGATACCCAATGAAGGCTGAATTGACTCCAACACTATAAATATCTCTTCGTCCCTATGGGTAAGGGAGATCTTCAGCGAGGTAGAAACGAAGAAGAAAAAAAGAAGACAGGGAGAAAAGGAGGGCACAGAGAAAAGGCTCATAAGGCATACCACTCCCTTCTCGTTTCCAAGGAGGCCTCATTCTCCTACTCCAGCCAATGATTGTAGAGAGCCATCCGTCTATAGCCAGAGAGGAGGCCGATGAGTATCCCTCTCCTCATCATCAGCACTTAATAATCTTTTCCTTCTCCAATTGGCCATCGGCTTGCGAGTGCATTCATTAGTCAACCACTCCTCGATGAGTATAGAACTCTCTCCCTCTAATAAGCCACCCATATGTCAGGTGCACTCATCAGAACTCAATCCTCTACATTTAAGTTGCTCATCTGTGGGACACACTCATCAGAGATCAGGCGTCCACCTCTAAGCCTCCCATCAGTCAAGTACACTGTTGGAGCCCAATCCTCCATCTCAAAGCCGCTCCCCAACTAAACGCACTCAAACATTTAATTCCCCGTTACACGCATCCACACAATATTCATTTACTCATATCTTTGTAACTATCTCAAAAAGATTTTTGATTTAAACGTTGGAGGATATATCGGTAAGCGAGTTTCTATCATCCTCAGACTTCTTATTTATTAGCTGTAATGTGTAAAATTCATGTTTAAAGTAATAAAATCAAAACTAGCTTCAACTCAATCGTCACGAAAGATTAAGAGATTTCATAATTCGTAGAATAATTTGGATCCATAGATGTGTTAGTTTCTTTTGTGGGATGCATTTAAATGACATTTCTTGCAGGCTAACCATCAATTTTATAGAAAGGGAATTTGCTCAAACAAAAAACGACATAAATTGTGTTGGCACTTATTATTTATTTTATCTAAAAGGTTAGGAATAAGTATATTTTTACAATACTAGTCTCCTTATCTTACATCACGAAGGGAAAAAATGTCAAAACTTTCTATTTTTGGGTATTTTGGTAGTTTTTAGAAGATTTACTATTTCTTTGTTTTTTGTATCATTTTTGAAATTTTAGGGATCTTTTATATATTTTGGTTATTTCTGAAACCATCATAGGCTTTTTGGTCTTATAAAAAGCCAGTCGAATCTTAGTTTGTACATATTTATATATATCAATTGCTTATCAAATGAAAAGAAATGCTTACCGAGCTTGATTGTCATTTTATTCCAAACCAAAATCTCAAAAATGTAGTGGGGTTCTTTATAAAGTTAGTATTCTTTTCTTCTTCTCATAACAGTTTTTCAAAAGTTAATTTTATTCATAGAACATTATAAAATACATTTACAGAAATTCATAAAATTATGATAAATATCTTTGCAGAAATTTAAGCAGATTTGAACAGGGAAAATCAAAATTCTTCTCTCAATTATTTAGCTTGGCAAAAATATTTTTTTAACCTTTTAAAACTAAGTTTATCCTAAATTTAAGTTTAAATTAAATTTATTTAGTATCTGCAGAATAAAATAATTTCTCCATGTGAAATTTGTCTAATTTTTTTTTGTGAATATTCTGACACGGGGTGACCTACGCGCCATTATTTTTATTGATATATGAATTATAAGTTGTTTAGTACATAAAATAAAATCATAACTTTTAAATGTCAATTGAGATTTAAGTTGTGTTAACTTAATAAGAAATAACTAATGAATTTGTTATCATAAAAATAGAATGAAATTTAATTAAATTTAAGGGAAAAAAAAAGTATCTCCGCTTAATAGAATTTAATTAAATCTAGTAATTTGCCCAGTCCCAATGATCTGATGTTGTTATCGGGACTGCTGGTGGAGGTCATGGAAATGAAATTGAACATTTCCTTCCAGTTGAAAGTTGGGAGCTGAGATGACGAACTGGTGCCAAGATGAGAAAGGTGTTAGGGTCACTCTCTCGTGGTATTTTTGTCCGCAAACTCAAAGAAAAAAATAGACGCGGACTTTTGGAGTAGTCCGAAAAGCTTGTCAAGACGGACGAGGACTCGTTAGAGGCGTCATGTCCAAGAGGTAGCTGAGGACATGGACGAGAATTTTGGAATCCCAAACGTTGACTTTCTTTCTCTATAGGCCTACTGTAGCAACATTTTACAGATAGTTAGTTGACCCACTTTGATTGGAGGTTGAGACGACTACAGCTTTTAATGATGTAGGCCTGCCACTCTGGCACGCCGGGCGTGCGCCTGCCATGGCAGGCCTAGGAGGCATGGTCCTGCCACCCTACTACTAGGGTGGCTGGCCGACCATTATGCCTCTTGTGTATATAAAGGTTTGTGCCGTTGCTTGTCTTGTGCCATTGCCTTGTGTAAAAGTCTTGGAGTGCAAGTGCTGTACTAAGTGAGAGGTGATCACTTGGAGTGAACTTTGAGAGAGCTGTGGGCAAGCCTTGTTGTAAAGATAAAGAGAGAAATATTTTTAGAGAGAGATTGAGTGATATA
>JAOVVI020013944.1:0-11671 GCA_028571085.2 Nepenthes alata | reverse complement strand
GATATTATTGTTATTTTATATACTATTATTAATTTTTATACATTTGATATTATAGTTCGAGATATTTACTTATATTTTAATATCATTAATTATATTTATTTATTAAATATTTAACTGACTTTTATATTTTATTGGCTTTAAAGTAGAAGAGTTGATATTAGGTTAGAAGAGATCATCTATTATTACTGAAATTTCAGGTAGAGACAATCTCAAAATTTGAGAGCTTCATGATAAGAAATTTTGAGGCTTCTTTATTATTCTTAGTATTTACACATTTTATTGGAACTATATTTTCAAAAATTTTAGTATTATGGACAATGATAACATATCATATTTTGAAGAGTTTATTATTTATTATGGATATTATATTTAATGATACATTTATGATGATTATTTATAATTTAAGATTTTTGTGTAGTCTATTTGAGTTGGGTCGGGTGATTCGGGTTTGGGTTGCTGCACTATAGCAGCTATTCTTTTCACTTATCACGATTAAATTATGTCCTTTTTGAACAACAAAAATTAATATGAAACAAATAAGTTTGACACACATGGATTAGTATAGTTAATAAAAATAACTTAGAACGTACCTGCTAGGTTTATGATCATAAGGCAGTAACTGTTATTAGATTTTGGATCACTCATTTATGAGTCTTACTTTCAATGAACGAGTTATTTAGATGTTCATTTGAAATTCAATCGAGCAAAAGTTATTTCTAGCAATCTGAAAATAATTGTGACTGATAGGGGTACAATGGGCGCTTATGTTCATTTGGAACAAAATGGGTATGCTTGAAAGGCGCTCATGCTCAGCCTGTTATTGCTTCTCACGCTTGATGCGCGTGTGCAACATGGAGTATGAAAATTTGATACGATTTTTAGGGTAAAGATTTGAGAACATTTTTAACGCTAAGGCACCATGAAGAGAAGGAAAGTGAAAAGGAGAGAGGATGAACATTTTTTATATTTGGCTATAATTCGATTTGATATCTATTTTTTGTAAAATTCAGGTATATTATTCTATTCTTAATTCTATGATATATTACTGATTGTCTGTGCTTTTTTTAATGTATTCGTTTCTAAAGAGTTGTAACGTGTATTGGGATGTATTTAACTATCATTTAGTCAATTTTAATGATAGATTTTTAAATAGAGTTATATTTATAATCAGACACTTTATAATAATTTTTTTAAATATTGTCATATAATTTTTTTATTGATAATGATTTTATATATAATATATTATCATATAATTTATATATATTTAATTATTTTATTTTATCTTTTGTACTCTCACGGATATTCGATTGCCAACAATTAATAAGAGTTTTGGGGGGTTTATTTCTATTACGTCGGTTATGTACGTGTTTTTGCCATTGGTGAATCCCAACAACTATCATACTACTATGTTTTTGAATTTACTTGGTACATATTCTTTGCATGCGGGATCATTCACCTAAGATTATTTAGCTTAATTCATGAACTATAAGTGGAGACCTTTTATTATTGAATTATTTATAAAATCAAAAGTGTTAGTCATTTTTGTATTGGTATATTCTGTGACAGTGTCGGGTTATTTATTTAATCATTTGTCGGCACATTTGGTAATTGTAACAATATATCAGCTTTGAAGATTCTCATCAATTTCATACTCGAAGCCTGTCATCATTACTTCCTTAGTGTTCCCGCCTCCCTATCTTCCGTTCTGACCTTCCCCAGGACCTGCGTCTGATTAACGCGCGATGTGCATTTTTCAAAAGCATGCGCTCAAGGCGGGTTCATGCTCGAGCGCCAGGGCTCGAAATCCCTAAACCCTAGCCAGCGCTCGCCGCGCTGCTCGAGCAGCACTCGCCTTTTGTGCCTAACATCTCTTTTAATTTTGAATCCATTTGGACTTTTCTATATATATGACCCTTTCCACTTCATCCCTAGGGTTTCTGAAAGATAAAATTGAGACACTGAAATGTCTACGTTCATTACTTTGTGAAAATAGTTTGTATCAATTGGAGAAAGTTTCACCATTTACATGTATTAGTTTGACAAAACTTTCTCATCCTCCCATAATATTGAACACGCCTTTGTTCTTGCCAACAATCCCTCGTGAGTGACGTCGGAGGCGTGATAACTGAGCTCCAGCGGTTCGTCAGAGATGATCAAAGTGATGACCGGAAGATATCCGGTTCCATTATCACGAACAAATTTGATAAGTTCCTTAGTAGGGATTACAAAATAAAAGTAAGTCAGTTAGGTTAGCACGTCTGTACCGCTCGATCTGTAAATTAATTTTCACAGTGGATTTATTCTCTGACCGTTAAAACTTAGAAAATTTTTCTCGATTATCGTGGGTATCGACTTTTTCCTTCGTCACCAAAAAATTGTGTATTTTTATAATTGGTTATTGTCATATAATATTTATGTATATTATTATTCATATCATCTAGATACAGATATTTTTTACATGTATTGAATATTTAATTTTATACTATTTTTACTAAATCTTGTACAGGGTTGAAATATTATTGTATAATTTAGGACGCAACGTCCTTTTTTAATTAGTATCAGAGACTTACTCCAATCCACGACCTTGATCTAGATGCATACTAGTCAATCACTGTCCGTTTCTCCCTACTTTGATGGGAGAAATTATACCCATTGGAAGGTTCGTATGAGTGCCTTTCTCAAATCGTTGGATAAGCATGTGTGGACACGCACTCAACTTGGGTGGACTCCACCCAAAAGTACCACTGGTGATGAACGAAAAGTTTTATCCTTATAGATAAAAGAAGAGCTTGATTTGTGCAATTAGAACAACAAGGGGTTACATATCATTTTTATGGCGGTATTTCCCGAGGAATTCAAACATATATCCACGTGTGAAACCGCTAAAGATGCATGGATATTCTTAAAACTACCCACGAAGGAACAAAGTTAGTAAAAAAATTAAAATTATATATGTTTACAGCTAGATTTGAAAAAATCTGTATGAAAGATGATGAAACCTTCAATAAATTCTATACTCAATTAAACAATATTGTGAACTTCACGTTTAATTTAGGAGCATGAATTTCTAAAAATAGAATTATTAGAAAAGTTCTTAGATCACTTCCTGAATGTTTTAAACCTAATGTAACCGCTATCGAAGAAAGTAAAGACTTTGATAAATTGAAGATCGAAGAATTTGTAGGATCTGTCTAAACTTATGAGCACACACTTTCATAGTCGAGAAAAACCAAGTCGATTGCTCTAAAATCTGTTAAGGAAGATAGACACCGATGAGGAGTCGAATAATGATGAAGATTTTACCTTATTTGTTAAAAAAATTTTAAAAATTTTTTGAACAAAAATAAATCTTCCACTGGCAGACCAAATGAGGATTCTAAAAGATCTCTTGAATTTGATAAGAAAGATAATGTGCTATTAAAGAATCCAAATCGAAAAATATCCAAAGAGTTCAATGTCACGAGTGTGAAGGTTTTGGCCATTATCGTGTTGAATTCCTAAATTTTAAATGTCAACAAGGTCAAACTTTAAACGCTAATGCGACCTTGAACGATGACAAGGAAAAAGATGTTGATATATGCACTGAAGAGAGACCTGTCAAGTATATGACTTTTATGACCTTAATGTGTGAAAATGATGAATATTTAGAAGAAACTCATAATCAATTCGATGATCGATTGTTTAAGGAATGCCTACAAATCAAGAAAACTAATGTGTCTTTAAAGTATAAACTGACTAAAATAAAAAAAATTAGTTCTAAAATTTGAGTTAGATATAAAAGTTTAAGAAGTTAAAAAATTGAAAAGCTCTTTTATTAAAAAAATCACGACTCTTGAATCTGATCTTGAGTTTACTCAAAATGAGTTGAAATAATTTTTAAATGGGTCAAAACAACTGGTCCATATGCTCAGCTTGAGAAAACTTAGAGGAAATAAATCCGGTTTGGGTTATTCGGATAAAGTCTTAAAAGCCAATATTAACTCTCAAACTGTTTTTATCCAAGCCACTTCCATACCAAGACAAAGCAGCACTTTGTTTGACCGTATAGATCAGTCGTCGATAATTTTCCCTGAGAATTGGGTCAATTTCTAAAACGTCAGGAAGAAATCGTACAGTTTGGATGTCAAGACTACCAACATGTCATGGGTGCGGAACTATTGGTCCTATTCACCCCTACTACCCCAAAACGTTGTAGCAAAATACTTTTCGGTAAAATCCAAAAGTAGAGTTTCTCATTCACCACATCAACCTTCTAAATGATCAAGTGATGAATTTAAGCAACACTATAAAACGCGGTAAGAAAATATGGATCAACAGTAGTGAGCTCCATTACCCTTTGATTATTCGTGATAAAAAAGGGGGAGTAGTTTTTTATTTTAGAGGGAGTAGTTTTTAGTGGGAGAGGGAGTAGGTCTTGCTTTTTGGAGGAGGATATCCTTGTTAGGGAGAGCTTTCTTTTTATGATAACTTATTACCTTTTATGATTATTTTTATTTATCCCATGCTATTATATTATTGCTATTATCTATGTATATTCTAACCATGGTTGTCCAGGAATAGCAGCTCTCAGTTCTCCCCTGGCGCACAGGCTCGACCGCTTCCGAAGTTTCTTTTTCGGTACTTCATTTTGTATTGTGTCAATTGTATCAAGGCGTTTTTTTGTACGCGGGTTCTAACTTGATGGTATTTAAATCCGTGATTCGCTTGTATTTTATTTTATTTTTTTGTGTAGGCCTTTACCACGTAATTGCCGAAGGGGAAATGTTAGTCGTATTTTACGTTGACATATTCTGTGACCGTATTTGATTATTTATTTAGTCACTTGTCGGCACGTTTGGTAACTGTAACAATATACCGACTTTGAAAATTCTTATCAGTTTCATACCCGAAGGCCGTCATCGTCACATCCTTAGCATTCCCGCCTCCCTATCTTCTGTTTTGACCTTCTTCGGGACCTGCGCCCGATTGATGCCAGAGGCGCCAAAGAGGTGCCCCGCACTCGAGGCGTGCCTAAGCCAAAATTGAGGCGCGTTTTTCAGAAGTGTGCGCTCGAAACACGCCTGAGGTGCCAATGAGGCACGTTTAAGAGAACTAGTGCGCTTGAAGCGTGCCCGGTTCACGCTCAAGCACCAGGGCTCGAATTCCCTAAATCCTTACCCGCGCTCGCCGCGCGCTTGAGCAGCGCTCGAGCGGTGCGGGGCTTTTGTGCCTAACGACTCTTTTAATTTTGAATTCATTCGGGCTTCTCTATATATATGACCGTTTCTTCTTCATTCCTAGGGTTTCTGAAAAAGAAAATTGAGATATCGAAACGTCTACATTCATTACTTTGTGAAAAGAGATCATGCCCACCGGAGAAAGTTCCCCCATTTACATATATTAGCTTGATAAAACTTTCTCATCTTCCCATATTATTGAACACACATTTATTCTTGTTTACAATCCCTCGTGAGTGACGTGGGAGGCATAGTAATTGAGCTCCAGTGGTTCGTCAGAGAAAATTGAAGTGAAGACCGGAAGGTGTCCGGTCCCATTGCCATGGACAAATTCAAGGACTTCCTTAGTGGGGATCGCAAGACGGGAGTAAGTCGGTTAGGTTAGCGCGTCTGTACTACCTGATTTGTATGTTGATTTTCATAATGGATTTCTTCTTCGGCCGTTGAAACTCGGAGGGTGTTTCTCGATTATCGTGGGTATTGTGTTTTTCCTTTATCACCAAAAAAATTGTGTCATTTTATAATTGTTTGTTGTCATATAATATTTATACATGTTATTATTTATATCATCTAAATACAGATATTCTTTATGTATATTGAATATTTAATTTTATACTGCTTTTGCTAAACCTTGTACGAGGTCGAAACATTATTATATAATTTGGGACGAAACGTCCTTTTTCAAAAATAATATAATGTTATATCTTTGAACCTTACCTTCGAGGTATTTCTCTTTTGCCTAATTCAAAATTTATTTATTTTTAATATTATATTTAAATTATTAAAATTATATTTAAAAATTTATACAGTGAGGTTTAGCCTTCCTCATTTAAGTAAAAAGTTTAAAAATGCATAGCCACATGTGCAAACCTCAGGAGCCAATCCAAGGCAGTAGGCAACAGCTTCCTCCCAAACCAAAAAGCATGTTGTGATGATCCTGGCATTATACTCATTCTTGCTCCCACCCCTCAATCTTTTCAAGAACTCAACTGTCACATGATTCAAGCTATACTTAGCCGGGTGGCTCTTGTTTGATTTCTTTCTAGCGAATTTCATATTGGAAGGATTGGCAAATAGTGCTCATTCATGTAGCATGAAACCTTGTAGTATCTTTCAAATAAGGAAAAAAGTTGGTCGGAGATGATTTTGATGGCTAGATCTCGATCAATCTCGCGAGTCCTTTTTCTACTGGTCGGCCATGATGCAAGGATGCATGCGGTGCTTGGACTGTCCATGGCTCACTCGGCTTGGTTAATGGTAGACCTGAACGTGAGTTTGGGTGGAATTTATGATATAAGAGTAAATGGTGGAGAAGTCGAAGAGGGGAATGCATGACTCAGAGAGAAGAACAAAACGTTGGTCGGAAACGCGGAGGAGAGCATTGGCTATTGGCGAAGTTCAGCTTCAATCATATTGAAATTTCCCCATTTAACTTTCCTGCATTAATCTATATAGTTTATAGAGGACAACAAAAGGTTATTGAATTACTGTAGAATTTGGAATTAATAATATGGTTAAAACAAATGGTAAGGCTGTAATATTAACAATTATGATAAATTTCTATCTTCTGATAAATTAAAGTGTTGATTGTTTATCAAACAAATTTCCAATCAAAATTCCTTTAATAGGGTAAAAGTTTAAACCTAAAAGCCTATGAAATTCTAGATATTTGAGGATCTGAGAGGCAAAGTGGTAACACTAATAAACTGCAAAGCCGCCAGGATGTTGAACTACCAAAGTGTCAAGCCTCCTTTTCAATGTGGCTTTTAATTATTTTGAAATAATATGGTGTTTAGCTATTTATTTATGCTTTATATAGATTTATTAATATAGATAGATAAATATAATATTATGCTACTCAAAAATATTTAAATGATATTCAGAATTCTCTGGCATCGAAAAACACCGGTTTCCGTCTCCGGAGCGGCAAAGGATGGATCAGAGTGAACATAAATGGAGTGAAGGCCCTCACGCCCCTTGAAAAACAACTCCCACAAGGGAGCGAACGGAAGATACCCTTTCGTCAAGAACCTGAAAGCCACCTTCGGAACTCTTTGAATGGAAACTCGTTTACCATTGGAACCATCGAAGCTCTCGACCGCAGCACCTCATCGTCCATATCGTGCATCAGTTCTGTCAACTTCAACGGCGGCACAGGAGGAAGTGGCAGCGGCGTTGATGAAGAATTAGGGGTGAGGGAGAGTTGTGCCAGTTCTGGATTAATGAACAAGAATCTTTGGGAAGAGAAGCTAAGCATGAAGCCCAAAGTAAGGCCGGGGAAGCAGGGAAGAGAACATGAAAGAAGGTTGAAATAATAGTAATAATAATAATAATAAGTTAATTTTTTTAAAAATCTTTAATATTAATATTTATAATATGAAAAAAACTATTTGAAGTGATGAAGTAGTTATATTGTGGTCTAACACAATATTAAAGCACAAACAATATTCTAGATAGCTTGGGATTCATTAAACCCTAGTAACGAGGAAGCAATCCTCATCAAAGGCTGAAGGGTGCTAGCATGAAACTTCCTAGCAAACAAGAAGCAAATGGAACCCTCGACGCCATTGTAACTACAGTTTCTTTGTGCCCTAAGCCTACTAAAAAACTCCTCATTCACATCCTTCCTCCAAAAGGTAGCAGGATGTGAACCCGGTCGAGACCAATCAACCCAAGTGACACTCCGATTTGAGTTCAGGTCGGCCCCAAGCTTTGCCACGAGAGTGGCCACATAGTGCTCGTCCATGTAACACGGCCGGCGGCAGTGGTCTCGGAGGACCGGGTAGAACTCAATGTCGGATACGATTCTAACAGCGAGCTTTCGGCCTACTTCGAACCACTGGGAGCCCTTACGCCAGCCGGAGATCGAGATGGTGGGCCACATCCTCATGTTGTATCGCCCTCGACCGGTGCTTCTCGGGTCGTCAAACGACCCAACGTAGCTGTTGTTGGAGTTGAAGAGGTAGCTGTAGATTGTAGGGAAGTTGAATAAGGGAATGCAGGTTTCGGAGAGGAGTATGAATCTCTCGTTCGAGAAGTCGAGGAGGGCATTGGCTAGTAGTCTTCTTTCCGCGTCTACCATTGTTGCCTTTCCCCATTCGACTACCTGCCAAGAAACTAATGATCATGCAAAACAAAAGGCATTGCCATTTTTGCCTCCATCATGTAACGATCAGGATTTTAATTTTTATGGAAAACTCAAAATGGCATTTATTTTTTTCTTTTGTATATTGGCAAATTTGGCCTATTATAGAAGACAAAGTTGTTCCAAAAGTATAATAATTTCATGACAATATCAAGCAAAGAAAATAAGTTAATATTTATTACACTATATTACAAGTTTTAAGTATTACAATAAATATTTATTTTGATAGGATCAACAAAATTCATAATACTGATTATAGGCAAAAAGATATAATATTTGTATTTAAGAATTATAAAGCTAACCACATAAGAATAAAAAAGAGAGGACATAACATCAAATGATGTTATGCGAAATAAAATTTAAAAAATATTTGGAAACACTTTTAGATGCTTTTCAAATAAATTTTAATAACATGATATTTTATCTATTTATTTATAGAAAGGGTGACTAAAGGGTATTTGGTGAGTGGACGGAGGGATATTCTAACACCCTTTGGTATCTTAGTGTCATAAATAATACTTAAATATTAAAAATAATACTAAATAATTTTTATAATATCTCAATATTTCAATTCAATTTTGCTTGGACTTGTCACCCAAGGGGAGTCATTAATTAAAACAAGCTTAGACTAATTTCATATTAAGACCAAATATATAAAATTTGAAGAATCATTGAAAGAGTATTTTGATAATTTTATCATCAATAAATAGAAATTATTTTTAGTACCTAAAAAAATTAGGATTTATTATGACATTAATAAGTATTTATTTATAATTAATAAAATGAAAACTAATTAAATTAATTTAATTAATATTAATCAATTTAAATTTATTGACTTATGCTTCTTCATCAGCCTCGTAGTTGTCCCTCTTCTTCTTCCCTCGTCACCCGAAAGTTCCTCTTCTCCTCTCGTCAAACATAGCCATTCCTCCTTTCCTCTTTCGCCTCCTCTTCTTTGATGAGAGCTTATCTTCCTTCCTTTGCCAATTACTTCCATTCAGTTACAGAGAGAGAGAGAGAGAGAGATCCGGGCCTGCGAGTTTTGCTGTTGCACCTTGGAAGGAGAACACCAGGAAAGTGGTTTATTGTTTCTCCTCGATTCTATGCTACTCTATTGCAAAGTGTATTCCATCTTCTTATTCATGATTTTACTAGTTTTCATAATCCTGGTTTGGACTCCATGTACTAACTTTATATCATTCAATTTTGTTCTTCACGGTTCATTTATGATTCTAGTTGAAGGATTTGTTGACTTTGTTAATTTACTTGTATTTTCGTATAGAAGTGTGAACTTTAAAGTAAGAGGTGTTGATTAGGAGTAAGTTTTCATGTCTGCAAATTGATGAATAGTGACGTTTAGAGGAGGAAGATGATGAATAATGACCAGATGAGAAGAGAAATCAGTTTTTAAACTATTTTTGAACAAACTATTTATATTTTTAATTGGTGTTTTCATGCTTGTGAGTATGATGTTTTTTCTCTAAGATATGCTGTGTGTAATATTACATTGCCGAAATATGACTTTAATTATCCAAAGTGGTCATAATTCAATGATTAAGATGCTATAATAATTACATAAATTTGGTTTCCACCCACTATTGCTAAGGCTAGAATCAAATTCAAGTCAATCATATGTATAATAAATCAATATATTTATAATCGTGAATGTGCTACTCTTATAATATGATACGTGTAGTTTAGTATTATATTTACAAAATATAATTTTAATAATCCAAAATAGTAGTAATTGTGTGTCAAATATATTATGATGAATATTAAAATCTATTCATCTCATATTTAAGAATGGTGATGGTTAATGTTAAGAATAATTATTTACATGATAACTTAATGTGCTTATGATAATAAGTTTGCCATTCTTAAACTATAATTTGCTAAGTTTAATATTACAGTAATAAAATATAGTTTCAATTTACTGAAGGCGTAGCAATTAATTGACAAACACACGACTATATAAATTGGAACTAGCTTTCACTGAGACTATGGTTGAGCCACGATTACTTTCGGGTATTGACGAAGGTGAACAAGATTTCAACTATTTTATCCTCGTAAAATATGTTAATCCATGTTTTAATGGTTATTAATACATTATTAATGGTTTCAGATATTTTATCCTCTTGGTAGAAGCAATATTTTGAGACTGAAATGTTTATTTGAGTTCATTTAATTTGAATTTAAAGTATATGTTGTTTTAATGCCTTACTATTGGATTATAATGCAGACCTTTTATTTTCCTAGAGTTGATGATTCAGCGATTTGGTCATGCTAGATCAGTGGTCAAATGCCAGGTAAATTTTTTTAAATGAATATTTTAAGAATTTTTCTTATCTTTTAGGTGGCCATTTCTTTTCGTTACCTTATATTACGTTCGTAGCCTTCTTATTATCCATAATTAAAGTAAATGAGATTGTATGAAATTGTTACCATCTTATGAAATATAAAATATGCGAAACCTTATATGGTCTATAATTTTACGATATTAATTTTTATATCCCGATGGATTGATGTTTGTATTCCTAGAAGGATATTTATAGTCCTATACACAACATGCGATAGGATGTTAAGGGATATCATACCGAGAGATTTTAGGTTTGATATGTGGATTTGAGATAGAATATTCCATACACCATTGGTATGTAGATTAGACTGTACGAATACGAGCGTGGCATATTCAGAACATATCTTGATGGTGGATAATGAGAATATTATTTAGGAGAATTGAATTCGATACTTGTATAACATGGCTAGTGAGGTATCATAAGACTATAAAATTGATTACTTGTCAAACTTGTGAATATCGATACTTTAAGGATATTACCTAGTTGTTGGTACCGATTATGTAATCGTTGGCTTACAGTGATAAAATAAAATCTTATAAGATTGTTATAATGTCTTATAATTGTAACATCTATTGAAATATATTCAATAAAACTTATATTCTAATTAATATTTTATATTTTATGGAATCTCAATTGCACTCTTAAAGTATGATTTCAATGGAGACCATTGATAGTTATTATTATAGTTTTTTAAGTTATAATTACGATATAACATTGAGTTTCAGAAAGATAATGATTAATTGCACATTAGTATTGCTTTTATATATTTAATATTATTATCTAAGATATTTTATTAATTTTTAATATTATTGATTGTATCTTTATTTAATATTTGACTCATACATATATTTTTTGGATCCAAAGTAGATGAAACTGATAAGGAGTTAAAGAAAATCATACATTTATCATGGAGATTTTTAGGTAAAGAAGACTCTAAGGATCCAGTATCATTT
>JAOVVI020013943.1:0-11671 GCA_028571085.2 Nepenthes alata | reverse complement strand
AATTTTAAAATAACTATTCATTCAGTTTCAGAATATTCAGTATCGATCTAAAACCCATCAATTTCGCTTTAGAAGTCCACACTAATTTATCAGTATAAGTCCGTGTAAAATTTTCATAAACAAATTATACCAAGAGCTTCATTTCAGTACCGATTAACTTTTACACATCCGAAATTACGGGTAAAAATTATAAAAACCCCATCATTTTCGTACCTATGGTTTTGCCAAAACTTTCAGACGATAAACGGACACCGAATGCATGCATTTTTATGAAATCAAAGCTAGATATTGCAGTATATACATGTATACATGAAATCTGCCCAATTAATTTATAGAAATAGGCTTTATTTATACATTTTTTGAGATACAGAAAAGCAGTATAAATAAAAAATAGCGTCTGAGGTACACTTGCCTGAGCCCGATTTACCGTTATTTTTACCCGAATCGGAGTGAAACATGCGGATTCCTCTTCTCCTCTTTTCCTTTCCCTCTTCTCTCCCTTCGTTCTTCATGGAATGTTGAATGTAGGAGGAAATATCGTGGTTAGGTTTTCATACCCAGTTGGGCGCTCGAGCGTCGCCCAAGCGCCAACCAGGCGCACCGGCATTTGCAAGCCCACGCTTGAGCGCCAACCAGGCACCCGTCGAGTGTGGGTTTCTGTCATTTGCACCCCGGGTGTGCCTGAGGCGCCACCCGGACGCCGAGCCCTGGGGCTATTTTTCGCCTCCAAACTAAATATTTTCACTTTTTCCTTATCCCAATTGCCTTAAATATATTTATATCAATTTAATAACTAGGAATTATCATATTTTTGGGATCCGGATCTCACACTCTCTCCCACTTACAGAAATTTCATCCTCAAAATTTAATGATCCTTAAATTTTTAGAATCAAGGAACTTTTTTACTGTCTCCAATTCATTTCCACATTCAAGTGGTTATCCTAGAGAACCTTTAACATCGGAATTGCCTTAATGCTCATCATTTAACGCAACCTTTCCAGACCCAAATTCATTAAGTCTAAAGGTAAATCTATTAATTAATCACTTTTCTATCCTAATTTTGAATCTTGAACAAGCATAATGCCTCATTTCATTTCATAATAAATCTCAAGATTGAGTATTTCCTCTGAACATTAATTTAAACCTTATTATATGCACAGGTTCATCACTCTTCCGCTGCGTGCTCTAATCAGTCATTTAGCTTTGAATTTGTTCAATTTTAATTCACCGTCACTACCACAACCTAGCATTTCAATTCTTTTACCAAGCTTAGTTAAAAATCTTAACATAAATCCCAAGTCACGATTAAATTTAAAAAGTAGGACCCTTTACATTTTCTTCATTTTGTTGGTATGTCCTCAATTCAACATTTCTAGAAGACACATATTCCATTCTGAATACCCAAATCATACAGTAACCATGACTAAAATTGTCCTTACGATATCCATATTATGGGAATAACTCTCATAGGACTTGATTGACCACAGAACAAGAAGTCATAACTATAACAGTCACCACGGATTCGGTATAGTCTCAGACCGTTGCTCAAGATCTCAAAACTCTAATACTTATCAACCTCGAGATTCTCATTGATACACCGATAAGCCAATTAGATCAACCCGAATCATTTTGGTTTTCTTAAAACAAGACCATAAGGCTTCTTATTTCCAATTTCATATCTTTCACATTTCAGATACAATTTTTCTTCCCAACTTAGGAGAACAACACTCCATTACTTCAAGTAATTGTGCCTACCCATAGGTTCGCCATCAGTACTAAAGCTATAGACCCTTAACATTCACGATCAGTACTGATATTCATTTTCTTCTAGATACAGAATTTCATTTACATATTCTTCAGACAAGCCTATCTATTTACAATTCTCAAGGTCAGCTTCTATCATAACATAACTATTTCGACCCTTAATTTACTAGCTGAAACTAACTCCCAAAGCAATACTCACAGTTCTCATTTCCGGACTCCTAATTGCTGATTCCGACTAACGAAAAAGCAACTATGAATTGGAGTCCCTCTCCTACTTATCCAAAGAGTATCGATTCACAAGCGATACGAGAGAACATAACCCTTAAACTAATTAATCTGTTTGGGATAACCTAAGGTTACTTTTCCATCATGACATATTTACTTTAATCCATAAGATTATCAGATCAGAATTATCTCCAAAATAATTCTACAATTTCTCTAATGGAGGCTTTCGATATCCACAATCGATCATAACTTTTGCCTCCTCCAAATCACACCGAGATCCACCTGTCATAATCTCTAACTCTTAGATTCATAAGTCCTTTATTTCTTTTAAGGGATTATCTCTAAATTCTCAAAGATCTCATCATAGAATTTCAATTATGGGCGAAGCAATCTCAAACCATAAACTCCTCCCCCACTTTGCTCGTGGATAGTTACCTATTAATGCAGAATTAATCAAACTTTGACTTTCTTAAGAACATTACAGTCTGCTATAATTCACAAAACTATGGGGATTAACTAGGACAAAACAATTAACAACGTTTCCTTAGTTCCTTAAATTCACCTTTTTGCGTAACCCATTCTAACTATTACAGATCTTTCCTCCGCTGAACAATTCTCGAATAATGTAATCGTCAAAAAATATTTGTCGGGTCACTTAACAAATTCGGGTAAACCTCAAGGACTGCCTAAAGTTCTACTGACTCAAAATCATTCCATCAAAACACCACATTCCCAGCAGGGCATTCCTCCAACTAATTATATATTTCTTCTGCAACAATTCGTTATTACCAAGACAGTCTTACATCTACCGACTTTAAAAGGGGCAATCCCATTTTCTAATTAGGTTTCATACATACCATTGATTCAATTGGCTTTGCCTCTTACTCAGAATTTAAACCGAATTACAGGGTATTGCAGCTTTTCGATTACAATTTACGCTAACATCCTTAACTACCATTTCTACTCCAAGAGGGTTCGCATCACCGAAAGATCAATTCCTAGATCATTAGTTCCAGTTCTCACCATAATTATCAAAATTCACAAAATCCACAAGCATACATATATCTATACAATCAGAAAAATAATTCAAAATCTTTAGGGTGAACATGACATCACACAATTTCAAGAAACAAAAGAACACATAACTTACCAAATCAATTTAAAATACAAATCCAAATTCTATAATTAAGAAGATACCTCCAACCACCTTTTGGGATGTTTCAGTGTCTTGAACTATTACCACGAAAGCCTTAGCCAAAATAGGGGGTTTATTTGTTTTTAATCTCCGAGGATATGGAAAGTCTTTAATTTGATGACCCTGCTATCCACTTTAAAACAAGCTCCCGTCGCCTTACGACAGAAATGTCCCGCATACTTCTTCCCACATAAAGTATAGTCGACCGATGACACCTAAGATCTAGTCACTGACTGAACTGAAGTGATGCTCTTCCCTACATCTACCAACCTTGCTTTCTTAGATAGCCCAGAAAGTTTCACATTTGGTTCCGTAACATTGCCCGCCCAGCCAACAGTCCTCTTTGTAAGAATCTCTCCGTCTCTACCTCTTTCTCATATATTACCGCCCTATCCAGAATCTCAGTATAAGTGTAAAGTTTCAGGATCAACAATGACTTCCTAATATCATCCTGCACCCCTTGCTAAAATTTCTTTGATTTTCTCAACTCGTCCTTCACATAAAAGGGCACAAAACGGGACAACACAGTAAACTTTGCATCGTACTCCGTCACTGTCATATTTTCCTGCCTCAGCCGCATGAACTCTTGCTCTTTTTGGTTTTGGAGACTGGACGGAAAATATTTTTCCATAAATGCGTCCTTGAATATTTCCCATGTGACCACATCATCAGGAACTCCTAACATCCTCTTATTCATACTCCACCAGTTGTCGGCTTCACCCTCCAGCTTGTACACTGCAAAAGTAACTTTCTCCTGATCGGTGCACGGGATTTGTAACGAAACAGATTTTTTTTATCCGTCATTCGCAACACAAGCTCACAGATGCCATCTAGGACCCATATACTTTTAACCATAATAAGTATAGTAGAAGTTACTCTAACATCTTGCGGAAACATTCATATTCATTCCAAAATATTTATTTCCGAATATATGATCAAAATACGTCTAGCTATAAGAGTTCATAAATCATAATCAAGTCATTATAATGATATTCTCCAAAATAAGCTTCCAAGTCTTTAATAATTCTTCAGACAAACTCTAATCATTCCAACTCGTCAGGCACAAGCCCTAAAGTTTCATCTGTAGGGGCAAAAAATATAAAACAGTGAGCCGGAGCTCAACATGGTACATGCCGATTACCGTAAAATATTTGTGCTGTCAGACAGATGCATAAATATTAATAAATGGTAACGGATCAGAAAACTGAAGTAATCAATGCAGGAAAAGTTAGAACAGAATCATAAGCAATACTAAAATCAATACTTAATCGGATGAAGGTTGAACAGAATGTCAGAGCATAAAACAGAGTCGGTTTCGTCATAAAAGTCTTCCTTTATTTTTCTGCTTGCGAAGGGGGCATTAATTGATGATAGATTGTGTTCAGTCCACACAATCCAAGGCCGATAACTGAACAGAAGTATCCCGTCTCATGGGATCGGTGTGCCACCCGAAGGTAGGCCAGAAACTATGCTTTCCTCCTGACCGTAACGCCCCGAGGACAGGGCGGACCACATATAACTCCATAGATAGAGTTATCCTCGATTACCACCATAATGTTCTAAGGCATACAGGAGAACCTAACTTGACTGCATATCAGTCCTGGGTTCATAATAACAGAATAGAAATACAATAACATAACAGAATATTTTCTTCTTATAATAACAAAACAGAACGTTTTCTTCTAATCGCTTACTGACACCCATTTTCAGTTTCATTCGGAAACATCACTATTAATCCTTCAGAGATTGTGTACAGATATCTTAAGGCCGGTTCAAAAATCATATACTTATAACCGATTTCAAATCATAGAACTTAATTCAAAAATCATATACTTAAAACCGGTTTCAAAATATCATACAAGGCCGGTTACATTTTCTTATACAGGAAGGCCGGTTTAGATCCCATGCTTTAAGTTGCCGTTTTAGATTTTCATGCTTGAAGTGGCCGGTTTAAATTTTCATCAAGAAAGGGCCGGAGCTCTTTTCACATCAAGGGAGCCAATTTCATTTTTATAATATAAAGCTAGCCGGTTTTGATTTCATGTTAAAGTCGATTTGGGTTTCTCCTTAAGGCCGGTTCTAAATACAAGGCACACATGGCCGAACTTGATTTCATTATGCAAAAGGGGCCGAACTTGATTCAGCATGCAAAGGCCGATCTTGATTTCATGCAAAAAGGGCCGGTTTGGATTTCGTCATGCAAAGGGGCCAAACTTGATTTTATCATACAAGTGCCGATCTTGATTTCATGCAAAAAGGGCCGGTTTGGATTTTGTCATGCAAAGGGGCAGTTTGGATTTCGTCATGCAAAAGAGGCCGGGCTTGATTCATCATGCAAAGGGGGGGCCGGTTTGGACTTTATCATGCAAAGGGGGCCGGTTTGGATTTTATCGTGCAAAGGGGCCGGTTTGGATTTCATGGCATAATTGCCGGTTTCAATTTCAACATGCAAGCCGGTTCTGCCGGTTTTTGATTTCAAACATGCAAGCCGGTTCCGATTTCAAATATGCAAGCCAGTTCTGATTTCAAACATGCAAAGGGTCGATTTAGATTTTAACAAGAAAAGTCCGATATCAATGTTTAAACAGCAAAGGCCGATTTCGATTTTAAACATGCAAAGGCCAATTTCGATTTTATCATACAAGGGGCCGATTTTGATTTTTAACAAGCAAAGGCCGTTTTCGATTTTATCATACAAGGGACCGATTTTGATTTTTAACAAGCAAAGGGCCGGTTTCGATTTCAACATGCAAGGGGCCGGTTTCGATTTCACCATGCAAGATGCCGGTTTTGATTTCAACCTGCAAGGGGCCGATTTTGATTTCACCATGCAAGGGGCCGGTTTTGATTTCACCATGCCAGATGCCGGTTTTGATTTCAAAGGGGCCGATTATGATTTTCTCACTGTTAGGCCGGTTTCGATTTCAAAGGGGCTGATTATGATTTTCTCACTGTTAGGCCATTTTTTATTTCAAAGGGGCCGATTCTGATTTTCTCACTGTTAGGCCGATTTTGATTTCAAGGGGGCCGATTCTGATTTTCTCACTATTAGGCTGGTTTCGATTTCAATGGGGCTGATTCTAATTTTCTCACTATTAGGCCGGTTTTGATTTCAAGGGGGCCAATTCTGATTTTCTCACTGTTAAGCCGGTTTTGATTTCAAAGGGGCCGATTCTGATTTTCTCAATGTTAGGCCGGTTTCGATTTTCATCACACAAGAGGCCGGTTTCAAACATAAGGCACACATGGCCGGTTTCATTTAAATGCAAGGGGAGGCCGATTTCAACTTCATGAAAAGGAAGGTCGATTTCATTTTTCATGCTTAAGAGGCCGATTTGGACTTCATACTCCAAAGGTGGCCGGTTTCATTTTAATACAAGGGGAGGCCGATTTCATCTTCATGCCAAGGAAGGCCGATTTCATTTTTCCTGCTTAAGTGGCCGATTTGGACTTCATACTCCAAAGGTGGCTAGTTTCATTTTAATACAAGAGGAGGCCGATTTCATCTTCATGCCAAGGAAGGCCGATTTCATTTTTCATGCTTAAGTGGCCGATTTGGACTTCATACTCCAAAGGTGGCTGGTTTCAATTTAGTACAAGGGGAGGCCGATTTCATCTTCATGCAAAGGAAGGCCGATTTCATTTTTCATACTTAAGTGGCCGGTTGATGCTTTCAATGCCGATTTCATTTTTTTGTCCTAATCAGTAGAAAAGAGAGAACACGAACTAAACATGAAATCGGAAGGAAAACTTATAGTTCTTACTTTGAAAACAGAAGTATGAAATTTAAAACTTAACGTCTGAAGTAACTTGCCTGATAGTCGGTAGCCCAATATTACCGTCTGAAGCTTTTCTCTCCTCCACTTCTTCCTCACTGCTTGCATTTTCCTTTGCTACATTCAGCCAACGCCGGGTTTTATAGAGGAGGGGTTAGGTGGGTAAGTGGGGTAAGTCACTAACTCCGGTACTTCTTCACAGAAGGTAGGTGGGAGTAACTAGGTTAGTTTACTTACTCCACTTGGTCGCCACCTAGTTAGATTCTAACTAAATAGTAAGGTTTACTTTTATTTTAGTTATCATTAGTTTATTCGGTCAACTTTTTGGTCAATATTTTTTATTCTATTTAAGCCGAGTTCAAATACATGCAGTGCTGGTTTCATTCTTCACTTAAAACTGAGTTCAATTTTCATGCAAAAATCCAGTTTAATGTTTTCACCTAAAAGCCGAGTTCATGCAGAAGGCCAGTGTTCAATTTACATGCAGAAGGGTCGAGTTCTATTTCACATGGCCGAGTTCAAATACATGCAGTGCCGATTTTAACTTTTGGTTTGGGATGCCGGTCAACTTAGTGTACATTCCTGTCAACATTTTAAGCCATTAGATTTTGGGATCTCACAAATATATATACTGTAATATCTGGCTTCGATTTCATGAAAATGTATGTGTTCGGTGTCCGTTTATCATCCAAAAATTTTGGTGAAACTCTAAGCACGAAATTGAAGGGATTTAACTATTTTTGTCCAAAATTTCTATTATATAAAAGTTAATCTATACTGAGGTAAAGCTCTTGGTGTAATCTGTTTCTAAAAATTTTACACAGACTTATATTAATAAATTAATGTGGACTTCTAAAGCAAAACTGAAGGATTTTAGACCGATACTGTATATTCTGAAATAAATCTGAAGGGTTTCTAACTGTTTCTGTATATTCTGAACCGAAACTAAAGGATTTTAGACTATTACTGTATATTCTGAAACTGATTGGAGAGTTATTGTGAAACTCTGACTGATTTTAAAACTGAAAAGGGTTTTCAGTTTAAAAATAAAAAGAAACAATATTTCTGATACTGTTAATTAGGACCCATGACTGATATATAGTCAGGTTAGGTTCTCCGACATGTCTTAAAATGTTATGGTGGTAATCGATAATAATTATGTCTATGGAGTTACACGTGGTCCGCCCTTCCTCAGGACGTTAGTTTCAGTGGGTAGAATTCTGATGATCCACCGACATTCGGGAGGTATTTGTATATAATCCACCGACCTTCTGGAGGTATTTACATATAATCCACCATCCTTCGGGAGGTATTTGTATATAGATCCCACGAGAAGGGATCTTTGATTTATGTCATCGATCTTTGATTGTGTGGATTAAACACAATCTATTCTCAATTATTCGCCCCCTCTACTAGTAGGGTCTACTGGTTGAGTCTTTTACTGATATAAAATAAATTTTTTATAAGTTATAGAGTTGAGACTGATTTCTACTTTCGGGAGCCTGCTTAACCGATTTATTATTAGCGAAGCATGACTATACCGATTTTTAATTTTTGAAGCTTGATTGTTTCTATTTCCTGACATTTTATAATCTTCTACATTATATTCTGCTATAGTTTCTGTGAATCACTGCTTTATAACATTTATATTTCAACATGCATATGTACCTGTTTTAAAGCATTCTATTCTGTATAAATATTTTACTGCATGCCTGCATATACCTTGTTGGGTTTTGACTCACTATTTTATTATTTTTTATCCTCCAGATAAGGATATAGAGAATATACTAGATAATCACGTGTAGTTAGAGATTAGCAAGGAAGATTCTGGAGCCTCAGTGAAGTCTCGAAGTCATCCTGAAGATCTTAGGAGATTTTATAGTTTTGCATGTCAATGTCTAAGTAAAGGATGGATTTATGTATTGATAACTATTATACATTCTATATTATGTTGTATTTATATTTATGCTTCTGCAGGATTATGTTATGGATATAATTTCTTCTTCTATTCTGATTATTGAAAATATATAGGTCCTAGATGGCATCTCTTGTCTAAATTCTGGTATAGGGGATAGGGTTATTAAATTAAAGCCATGGATGGCACTTGTGGTTCTGTGTGCATGTGTTGTAGGATATGAATTAAGATATTTGGATAGTTGCATGCTTGTACTGATCTTGTGATTGTGTTGTGGTCATAAGTCTGAGGTTTATATATCGAGTGTGATCTGTACAGGGTATTCATTACATGATGTATTTTTATTTCTGTCCAATTTTAAATAGAACTCTACCAAAATTTGTACATAATTACTGATTTAAACTTATGAGTTCTATTCAGAATCTACCTGACGGAGGGTTCTATAGGGTTTAGGAGCCGCTCCGTCAAAATTGGTATCAGAGAAAATGAGATGCCTTAGGAATGATCTGAATCGTATGTGAAAGCTTAGGAACTGATCCTAACTGACCGAATAGGTAGGATTAGATATAGACTGATTAAGCTAGGTTAGTAAATCCTAGGTGTTCTAACTTGTATAAGTTAGAATTGGCCAAAGCTAGGATGTAGTGATTCAGCTACTCGACGTTGATTTCAGGACTAGACTGATCAATTTTAGTTTGAGAATTCTGGTTAATTGTTCTAAGCTAAGGAAAGATAAGGATAGATATGTTTTGATGGAATGTTTAAGGTTCAACCCTAAGAGTTTTCTTATGAATGCATTAATTTAATCTGTCTTCCTGATCTAATTAATTGAGGGTAATTGACGCTGCAATATTTTTATTATACGATATTAGTATGGCAAACAGAAGAAGGAATGATGCTCGAGGTGGCAACGATACCCCAGTGAAAGCAGACATTTGGTTTAAGAGAATGAAGAAAATATTTATAGTGATTCAATGCTCTGATTAGGAAAATGTTACATTTGTAGCCTACAAACTAGATGGAGAAGTGGATAGTTGGTGGGCTACGAAGAAGTGAGTATTGGGAGTACCAAAAAATGATGTTACTTGGGATATGTTTGAAAAGGCTTTTATGGAGAAATATTTTCCTTCGAGCCTCCAAGATCAGAAAGAATAAGAATTTATGCAGCTCAGGCAAGGAAACCATACTGTAACCAAATACGATGTAAAGTTTACTGAACAATCTCGGTATGTACCGTATTTCATAGAGGACGAAGGAAGGAAAGCTAAAAAGTGTTAGCAAGATTGAGAGCTGGGATTATGAGGCAATTGGTGATCCATAAACTTCAGACTTATGCAGAGATTTTGGATAGAGCATTGATTTTTGAAAGCGATCTGGAGACTCAAAAGCTCTCAGCTAAGAGGGCAGCTAGCGGAGCAAGTTTTAGTATGAATACGAATGTGGGACCCTCAAGGCCCTCTAAAAAGGTAAAGATAGTTACAACAGGAAAGGTGATTACTGAAAATCAGACAGAGGCATGTTTTAGATGTGGACAATAGGGTCACTTGGTTAAAAATTGCCCAATACCAAGGAGATTGGAAGTAAAGAAGTCTACAGTTTCAACAAAAACTCCTGCACTGATAGTCTAGGACGCTAAGACATCATCAAAAGTGGAACACAGTATTCTTTTCATGAAAAGTTGATACCCGCTTTATTTGAGATTCATGTATGCCTTTAATTTCCCATAAATTATATGTCATATATGCATTGTTGTTCATTGGTTGTGTGTTGTGGAGATACTTATGAAACTTGTGGTATTGAGATTTTGTGTTGAAATGTGTTAAGATTGTTTCTAGCTATCAAATATTAGCAATAATGGATATCCTAGGAAGTTTTATAGATTTTTGTATAGTATGACGGCCGTATTACAAAGGGGACTCTGTAGAATTTTCAACATAATATATGGTACGTCACAGATGACATTTGTGATAGCACAATTTGAAAATGAGAAAATAAAAAGTGATAATTGATTGAAATTTAGGTGATTAGTCTCAATCCAAATGGGTGAGGAGTTTACGAGATAGTCAAAAATAAATCGATGAAGATCTATGTAGGTAATCTTTAAGAAATGTAGAGTAAAGTTATTGGCCACTTGATTTGGGTTGACCCCTGATGGGTCTGATGTATTATGGTAGGATGAAATATCCTTAAGAAAGGGGTTTGCGATTAAATTGCCCTACTCATAGTTAAAATTGATCAATGAAATTTTTATTTGAGAAAATTATACATGTTATTCCATGAATTTGAAGATTAAGAAAATATGACCTCAAGAAGGAATAAAATTTGTAATGAGGCATTTTGAGGAAACCTTGATATTTTTTGTATCTTGGGAATTGATTATTCTTAAAGTAAGTAAAAGTGGAGCCCATAATCAGGGTTGCTCTATTGCAGGTCAAAGAAGATAATTAAGGCTTCCATTTAAAGAAACTATAGGCCTTGTCTCTAGAATTAGATTTTGTCGAATAATTTTGAAAGCATGTGGTTGCACCACTAAAGAAAGATGATCATGTGATGTTGTGAGTGCGTAAACCTGTTTGAGGATCTCAAGGATGAACTCTGATATCTTTAAGAATTAGGGACACTTGTACTGGCAGATGATATTGGCAAAGAATATTAGGATAATCAAGTGTTGTATTCTAGAATTTAAAGACAGAACCATGTTCGAAGTAATAGAGTTATGAAATTTTAAAGTGAGAAATCCTTGAGGTTGTGAGCTATTGATTGAGTTTTGAGAGTTGAGTGACAATCTAAGTTTGA
>JAOVVI020013942.1:0-11672 GCA_028571085.2 Nepenthes alata | reverse complement strand
GCCGTCTAGTGGCTCACCCCATGTTGCACAAGACTTGACATAATTGGAGGAAATTACCGAATGGTGGATGATAGACGTCTAAACTGAGCATGTGTGCTATTTAACCAAAATAGCGGCACCTAATATGCACCTAAAAGGTGGTGTATATGTGTGTTTTGTCCAAAAAGGTCGTGCCTGAGAGGTATGCATGCGCCGTTTGCCAAGTAAAATTTTGCCTGACATGTGCCTAAGAGGTACTCGTATGCCATTTTTGGCATAAATCACACCTGATGCGATTTTAGAATATTCATCGAGTGTCGACACTTGGAAAAAAAAAGAAGAGGAAAAGAAATAATATAGAGGTATACTCATCTGTTTGAGTTCTAAATTGTGTTCTATTCTCCACTGACCTTAGGGACATTATCCTTATTGTTATAAAGGATATTTTATCGGTCATTTTTATTCTCTTTCATCTTAGATTTTCTATTGCTCGAATCTATTACTACAATGTACTGTGCCTTTATATTTGTTAAAAATTTTTATAATCAAAACTCACTACATAGTTGATATTCTTCGAATTTATAGTCATATGATTTTTTTCTCATTTATAAAGGAATTTTCATGTAAAACTTTGTGTCTCATTATTTGTAATTGCTATTGTTCATTGTGTATTATCTTGTCATCTCCTCAAAAGTTCAAACAAGAGTTTGGAAACGATTCTCAAAGAGTTTAATTCTCGACTTTGTGAATGAAACTTTGACTTTCAAAACCCAACAATATCACCATTAATTCTATACCTGATATATAACTAGAAAGTTTTTCTCGCCTTTTCTCGAACAATGAAAAATAGTTCCGACTTGCTTTGAACCTTAGGGTTGTGATAGGCTTCGCAGAGAAATAATTTAATTTAGTTAAGGAAAACAATACAATGAATATTTTATTAGGATTGGTCACTCTCTTGTAAGTGTCATATCATGTGAATATATTCATATTATTTGATTCATTGGCTGGCCACATGGAGCTTTATAAGAGGCTTGGTTGATCCATACTTGAGCAAATGAGGATCTTCAACAAGGAAGATAGGCCATGCCTGACTGCGCCCGTGCACCGATACTTAATATAGGTATGCCTATCAAGCATTCGAGCATCATGACAACCTATATATACTTGACTTAATTTTAGGTGATTAGACACGGGATTTTTGAGTCTTCTATTGGGCATGGAAATAGATAGGCAAAGAGGAAAAGGAGAGAGAATGAAAGAAAAAGAATATTCACTCATCCGTTGGAGTTCTAAATTATGTTCTATTCTCCATTGCCTTTGAGTATGCTACTTTTGTTATTGAAAAGAATATTTTACAAGTTGTTTTCTTCTCATTTAGTCTTATATTCTATTTTTCAGTTATTTACTATAATGTGTTGTATCCCTATTGATGGGTTCGATTATAATGTGGACTGACCCAGAAGTTGGCTTGTCTGTTAGAAGGGCCCAAAAAGCAGCGGATCCCAAAAGACTCCATGGACAGCCCATCTCTAGCAAGCGTGTTCTAGGCAAGAGAAGGTAGCGACTGTCCAGGCCCAGCAAGCAGCCTTTGTGGCGTGACCAATCATGGCCCAAGTCTACCCTCTAACTCAACAATGGCAGTCTGGCAGCGCAGAGGGTGCCGGCGCAGTAGGCAGCAACCAATGATAGTAGAGGTCAACCCTAGGGAACCACCATACCCGCTGACCAACAGCAGCCTAACCGATCCACGTAAGAACAGCCTGGCCCCTGTCAGCCACAACCGGCTGCATTCACATCACTGCCACAAGACAACACCTGATAACAGTGGCTCCCGTCAACGCCCAACAACCAGCGAATCTTGGCGAAACACTTGTCACCGACTTTGGTGCCAATACCACAACTGGCCACGCCTACAAATATCCTTCTCCTTCGCCAAAGAGGGGATCGATCTTGATCGATTGGCAAGAGCTCAGAAAGAACCTTACCTGAGTGCAGCACATCGGAGCCTTACCCTTCGACTTTCTTGAAGCCGCTCCCTGTCGAGCGTATTATAGGAGTTCAGTCTCCTCTCACATCCTCCACATATGTGCATCATTGCATTCTTCTACATCTTCGCATCTTTCTATTTCTTAAGAAACATTTCTAATTTAAGCGTCGGAGGATAAATTGGGAAGCGAGTCTACCAATCCTTTGACCTCTTGTACGTTATTTGTGGTATGCAAAACCCAGGTTAGAAGGGATGAAGATTGAACCTACTCCAATTCAATCCACAGTGAAGGATCGAGTAGTTCCCTAATCCGTACAATAATCCGAATCCAGTGATATATCACTTATGTTGTTTGAGATTTTTATAATCAAACTCATCAAATAGTGAATATTTTTACAAATTTAAAATTCTATGATTTTTTTCTCATTCTTGAAGAGTTTTTCACATAAAATATTATGTCTAATTATTAATTTTTTTTTGTGTCATTTGCTATCGTATCATTTACTCATGAGTTCAAACAAAGAGTTTGGTATTAATTTTGCAAAGATTAATTCTCGACTTTATAGGTAAAACTTTGGTGATAGGAACCCAACATATTTTACGCCTTGAACGATGTTAATCATAACTAAAATTCCAAAAAGTAAAAATGTCAAAAATAGGAAGAACACTTAATATTAGTATAAATACCAAGAACATATCATATTCATAAAGAGAAGCATAGATACACTCCTATGAATTTGAAAAATATAGGGAGTTTTGTTGATTCAAAGTTACCTATAAATGTTTAGTTAAAACAGCAATTCATTTCGATAGCCATTCCTTCTACTCACATCATATTAGCCTGTCCATGACTCTTCTTCAGCCTCAATTGTATATTCAAAAACAGAAATTTTAACATAACAAAAACCATTAAAATGTAAGTTAAGGAACCATACACATTGCCATATCTGATCAAATTCAATAAGGTCATATGCAGGCAAACAGAAATTATGCAGCAAAGAAGGGAAGGCCCACTTACAGGTCGCCCAGGGTGGAAGGGAATTTCAGGACCGCCAGTAATTTCTACGGCAACAACTCCAGCCAACTATATAAATGATTAAAAAAAAGGATAAATACAGTCAATTGCAATTCTACAATCAATTAAAGAGAGATTATTTTTTCGTGGGTGAGTAAAAGATAAAAAAGGAGAGGGTTTATAGACCCATAATTACCAATTAGTATGTTTTTAGCTAATATGGATTGATGGAGAAATGAATGAGATATCATATTTCTCAATGTCTAAAGAATATTTTCAACCTAATTGTTAATATATCTTTTGAAAATATAGCATACAATTTTAATTTTATCCGTTCTATGTGTTGGGGTCACTCCATTCGTGGCGCTTTGTCCGCGTACATGTGAAAGAGAATGGACGCGGACTTTTGAAGAAGTCCGCAAACTTCAGTCTGAGAAATCTGTCCAAAATCGACGAGGACTAGCTGGGGGAGTAATGTACGAGAGGTAGCTGAGGACATGGACGAAAGCCTAGGCATTGACTCTCTCTCTATAGGTCTGCTATAGCTGCGTTTGCAGGTGGGCAGTTGACACACCCTGATTGGAAGTTTGAGGCGACTATAGCTTGCAATGGGTGAGATCACTTAGAGGGTGCGTCGAGAGAGCTGTGGGCAAGCCTTTGTTGTAAAGATAGAGAGAGAGACACTTTTTAGAGATTGAGAGATATACACTTCTGGTTGTTTTCTTGGTTTGGACTTTGTGTAACTAACATTCTTATAAACAATCAACTCTTTATAGTGTATTCTTTTGTGATTTTTCTCTTAATTGAGAAGGGTCTTTCAATGTTAAAATTTTATGTGTGTTCTCTCATTTATTCTATATCTACTTTTGCCCGTCCGTCCGAGCACTTATCTTTGTTAGCGTCCGAGTGATCCGTCTGACTGATCACCGTGTCTTCCGTTTTGTACCAATACTATGCCTGGTTTCTTTAATAAATTTTTCACTTTCAACGGTGTATATTTTATCAGTTCTGACAAAAATAGTCAAAACATTTTTTTTTTTTTTTTTGATTAGGAGAACTAAGAATTCAAACTCCGGGTGGCCACCACAAGCCCAGCAGTAGCAAAGGCCCCCTTCCCCCCCTTGGTCCCCGCCCTTCCTTTTAGATTGGGGATTCTACATTCTTATTTGGGTCATTGAATCAAAATTTAATAATTAAAATTTAAAAATAAAATTTTAAAAATAATTATATTTTAAATTTTTTTATAATACTAACATCAATTAAATATTAAATCCAATTTATAAAAAAAAGTATAAAAGTAATTATTTAAATAGTGCTATTTAGTATTAAAATTTAGATCGTGAAAAATATTAAATCTAATATTTAAAAAATATTAATAAAAATAATTATGTAAATAATATTATTTAATATTTAAATTTTAAATATTTAATCTTTTCAATCCAACATATCAAATCAAAAAACATAAGATCACCGAGTCACTTACCAGCGAATTTTCATTCTCTTCTACAATGTGTTTTGTATTCTCCTTTTAATACGTAAAATTAAGAAATTAAAATTTTAATTAATTTTAAAAGTATATTATTTTGAATTAACAGAAAAAACCTATAAACCTGCAGAAATATCTGGTAAATATTGTGAGTTTATAAATAAAAAATATTTTTTTATAAATTTTGTATCATATAAATTAAAGTGAACACATTTCTTCTACCATTTTCCAATCCAAAATTTTTCACAAGTTCTCATCTGTAGGGTCTTGGTCATTTTTTTTAGATAATTCAATAAATAAAAAGTCATCGGAAGTTCACACGAGACTCATATGAAAATCAAAGTATTTGTGTGTGATGAATGGCAAGATTGAGTCGGGCAATCGAGGCTCAATCGAGCAATAAAGAGGCACAAATTCCAATGCATGTGCACTTACTTTGCACCCAATCGGCGCTCGAGGTTCGGCGGTCGTCGGGTGCTGAGCGCGCTTAGGGTTTATAAAATCACCGAACGCTATTTTAGTGTTACAATTCTAAAATCGGTCGATACAAGGGGCATCACACAATAATAGAAGAGAGAAGAAGAGAAAAGAATAAGAGGTTCGATATCCAATTGAGATCCAATATGAGTTTCGTTCTTTGCCAAAATCAAATACGTCGTTTTAGAGGTGATTTCTGAAAACGTATTTTTTATTTGGTTGCTCTCTTTCTCGCTATATTTCTTTTGTGGGTTGTCGGATGTGTTGAGAAGAGATTGCATTTAACCATTATTGACTCAGGTTCGGAATGAAGGAATTTCGAAAGAGATTTTTATAACATGTACTATTTATAATGAATTTCTTCATAATTTATTTTAAATTTTTTCTTAGTTGAAAAAAATTTTTCAAATAAAAAATCGTTGTGCATTATTTATTTTTTGTGCTCATAAATTTAGTGGCTAACGGTTAACAGGAGATTCAGGTTTGTTCCGCTACGTAAGGTTGAGTGTATCCGGGTCTTGAACCCCAACAAGTGGTATCAGAGAGGCTCAAAAACTTACGATTTTATGGCGTCAACGTCGAGGAGTTCACCATTTTGTTTGGAATAGTTTAATGGGCAATATAATGTCATCTTTTAGCGAGAAAATGTGAAAAATATTTTGACCAGGGAATGAATAATAAAAACACTTCAGATGAAAGAAGATAAGCTAGAGAATCTAGCGGAGGAGTGACAAGATAAGAGGGATTTTGCTAATTATACGATCAAATTGTATTTCGCGGATAATACTCTTTAGGAGGTCATTAGCTTGTCGGACCAAGCAGAGGTCTATGAGAAACTTGAAAGTCGGTACAAATCCTTGATAATAAGGCTGCAGATAAAGAAGCAATTCTATGGCTTACATATGTGAGAAATAGGAAGCTTCAAAAAGCACTTAAATGAGTTCAATCAAATTTTGGAACAAATGTCGGCATTTGATGAAAAGATCAATGAGGAAGACAAGGCGTTGGTGTTACTGGCTTCTCTGCCGGCCCCGTACAATCATATTGTCACGACGCTATTGTTTAGAAAAAACACACTTAGATAATGTTGTCGCTTCCTTACTTATGAATGAGTGAAAGCAAGAGGGAAGCATTAAAGCTTCGGAGGAGTCGAGATTCTTGGTTATTACTAGCGGTCAGGGACACGAGAAATCGAGAGATCGAGACAGTAAAGCTGAGAGGAGCAACGGTCAGTCCAAATTTCAAGATATAGAGTACTTCTATTGTATAAGGAGGGCCACATAAAGTGGAATTATCCCCAGAGGAAGTAATAGAAGGTGGGCAGAGATGAGCATTAAGAGAGGAAGGATCAGGGTGAAGATGATCGGGGCTCTGCTGCTCTCTACAAAGACCTTTGGATTGTTCACACAGGGAAGACATGAAGCTATCCTAGCCAAGAGACGAATTGGGTGATAGATGGCGGCGTCTCATACAATGTGACATTAACGAAATCCCACTTCACGAGCTATATGCCCGGGAAGCACGGGATATTAAAGATGGATAACAGTGGTTCGACGAGAATTGTTAGCATCGAACATGTTTGCTTGCGGACAAGCAACGAGTCGAAGCTTATGTTGAAGGACGTGCGACATGCCACGGATTTAAGGTTGAATGTGATTTCAACCGGAAAGCATGATGAAGAAGACTTCAGTACATCGCCTGAAAAGGGACGTTAGAAACTCACCAAAGGCACCTCAATTCTGACAAGGGGAAGCAAGCGATCAAGCTAGTACTTAATAATAGCTTCGGCTGCCAAGGATAGAACCAAGGTGACCGATTAGGGCAATGATCAATGTGGCTAGAAAAGGAGGTCAATGAGGAGTGCAAAGAGAAATGATTCGACCACAGAGGAGAAGCCGAATGAGAGTCGAATTACTCCAAATTCAGTGGAACGGTAGACGGTATCATTTAGGCTTGCAAAGAATGACATTGGGATCCCAATTGAGAAAAAGTTGTTGAAAAGCATATAATAATGGTCATCGATTAGAAGCAAAGATGTCCCCACAAGGTCGTCAGGGGGAAGCTTGTTAGGTAGCTCAACAAACAGAAAGTTATCGAAGGTTCGCACGAGGCTCATGCAAGGATCAGAGTGTTCGCACGCACGATGAAGGACTAGTAAGCAAGATCAAGCCAGATGCTCGAGGCTAGCTCGAGCAGTGAAAATGCACAATTTCCTATGCATGCGCTCTTGCTCCGCACCCAATCGACACTCAGTGCTCGTCGGGGGCTCGTGCACACCCAGGGATTATAAAATCATGCAAACGTGATTGTAGGGTTACAATTCCAAAATTAGTCGACACAAGCGGCGCCGCACGGTGAGAGAAGAGAGAATAGGAAAAGGTTCGGTACTCAATTGAGATCCGCTTTAAATTTTATTCTTTATTAAAAAGTCGAATATGTTGTTCTAGAGGTAATTTCTGAAAACATATTTTTCATTTGGGTTCAGAGCAGTTTGTATTCAACCATTCTTTATTCGGGTTCGGAGTGATGGGATTTTAAAAATGGTTCTTATAAAATACACTATTTATAATTAATTTATTCAAAATTTATCCCATGATTTTCCCAGTTGTTAAAAAGGATTTTTTATGTTATGAATAATTATACATTGTTTGTTTATTATACTCGTAAATTTGATTGCTGACGACTGACGGGAGGCTAAGGTTTATTCCACTTCATTGGGTCGAGTGTATTCGGGTCTTGAACTCGAACATCCTCTACATTGATATTTGTTGGGACCCGGACCATTTATTTGAACAAAAAAAAAATAACTAATACCCAATACGAAAACAATAAACACCAATAATGAAGCAGCACACAATTTTATATGAAAATCCCCTTTAAGAATGAGAGAGAAAAGTCACGGAACGATACTTCTAAAATAGGTCCATTTTATAATAAATTCAATTACATAGATCACAAACCATAATGACATAACACATTGTCACAAATAAGTCCGAATAATAATAAGTATAAAATAAATGAGAATAAATACACCTGGTAAAATATTCTTCTCAACTTAAAAAGCATTGTACTCAAAGTCAATAAAAACAAATACGATTCGAAACTTGCTCGAATGCTCAAGTCTTTCTCTTTTTCATTTTCTCTTCTTTTTTCATTGAGTTGACGTTCTCTATATTTCAAAATTATAAAGTGGTTGCCCTAAAAACGCGTCAGTACATTTTTATACTACAAACCGACGCTCAAACGCCCATGAAGCGCACCTTGGGTGTGTGCCTATTGCATTCGGCACACAAGTGGTCCCTCGACCGCGCCTCAGGTGCAGGAAATACTGGAAGTTCCACTTGAGCATCCCTCGGGCGCTCCTCAAGTACCAGACATTCTGGATATCCCGCTAAAGCATCCCTCAAGCTCTCCTTAGGCGTCATCCAACCTAGAATTGGTGCTAATGCACGCGTTAGGCACCTATCGCACATCAGTCTGTATTTTTTCCTAGATCAGTATAATACACGGACTTCCTCTTCCAAGCCACCGGATAACAAATCAAATGGGCATAAGGTGCACATAAAAATGACTCATAATCTAACAATATTTACAACTTTTACCATTATAGATTAATCCAAACACAAATAGCTATCTTTCCTTTTCCCCGAAGATGATGACAAAACCAACCAAAGCCAAAACAGAGCATTTTCATAATCAAAATTACTCAAATATCAATCTGTTTTTAATTCCAGATAATGAGAGTGAAGCTTTTATCAACCCCTTATATAATGGCATTCTTATGGCCTCTCTCATGTTCACCTTAGGTTTAAAAGTTACGTGAATAGTTGGTGCAGACATCATCCGGTGATTTAAAATGACTGTTCGATAGATACAGGACCAGTTGAAATACCATAACAGCTCCCCTTAAATAACGATCCATCAAGCAGGAAGGTCTTGCTGTCAGTGGGATGGGATGAAAACGACAGTTCCCTTAGCAACTGATAGATAGATATTGAATCCACATTTACTTGTCTATTGTTTACTGATTACGATTTTTAATTGTACACAAACTAAATAAGATATAATAGAAGTTGATAAATTTACATGGGAACAAAGCATTAAAACACGATATACTTACAAATATTACAGTAGCAATATATATATATAATTACAGAAAATTGCAAACTATGTGTTCCATTGATGAAAGCAGTGTTTAATATACCTGGTAAAAGTCAGCGTATGATAGGATAGGGAATTGTTCCTTGATCGGCTCCAACAGCCTGACAGCAATATCGAGACCGTTGTTCGCTTCGTGAGCAAGCTCCGCCGGATGCCTTATTGTCCCGAACGGACCTCCCGTCCTCGTCTTCACATCGAACGTCCCAGCCGAGTGCCATCTGCAACATTACAAGATCAACAGATCCAAGACAAAAATCCAAGCAAAAACGATCGTCCAGATATCTATCGTCGCGCGATCCACAGAGAGGGAGGGAGGGAGAGGAATAGAGAACTTACGCCAATCGGAGAATTATCGGAGCACAGTTCTTCTCAGCGATCAAACCTCTGAGCTTTCTCTTGCATTTTACAACAGCGCTCTCATATTCCTCGCTAACAGTTGGATAGCCCATACTTCACAAAAACAATCAAAACATAAAAAACGCTTCAATAAATCAGCAAAAGCACCCTGATTTAACAAGAAAAAATCAGCAAAAACGCATCAAAATTAGCAATCTATTCAGATTCGACGAAGAATCTAGACCTGTGGAATGTAGAAACGTGATCGTGGAATGGACGAGAAGACGGCGACTCTCAAGTGAGTAGATAGCAAGTGGGGGACAACTTTTATATATATAAAGGGATCTGCAGACGGGAATGTTCTAGCCTTTGATCTTTCGCCGTTGATTGAGGGAGGCGCTTTGAGCCTTCGCCGTCGGATTTTGATCTGTGGTTCGTCAAAGAACAACCACGAGTCATCACCTATGATGTGACGCCACGTTTACGCTGCAGTGGGAACGAGATATTACAAAGAATCATTTTCATAAAAAAATAAATTAATTAAATTTTTTAAATAAAAAACCTCAATTATTTAAAATTAATTAAATAATTATAATTAAAAAAAATTAAATCAACCTTTTTGTTAAATGGATAAACGCCCTCAGTTCATATTATAAAGTATCTAATTTATAATTTCATTAATAATTATATATATATAGACATATAAATTTATATAAATTTAAAAAAATATTAGTAATAATAATTTATAGGTCAGACCTATATTTAAGAAATAAAAAAGTCAGTCTTATATTCTTATGACTTTAATTTTAAATATAGCAAAACTGTTCCTCCTTTACCATGATATTTTTTTTGTCATGATTTTTCTATATAAATTTAATATTTTTATAAATATTTTTAACAACAAATTATAAATAATTAAAATAAACATACAATATATTAATAAACATTCAAATGTATAAGCATCATACATAATTTAGATCACATATAAAAGTCTCCATCGTCTCCTTCTCTCACATTCCACCCTCTCCACCTAAGCTTCCATGCTGAGGTAGCAAATCTTCTTTCAAAGTCTTCTCTTTCGATTCCAATATTAGATATAGTTTTAAGTTTTTAACTGATCTTTTATGATTTTGAATTTCGTAAATTCAAATTTTTATTTTCAACTTTGGCTTCACGGTATAATGCCTAACTCATAAATTGATTTGTGGTTCGACTTCAGTTTTATAGTATCACAAATACTAAACCCACAAATCGACAATTCTGTGGTCGTATTTTTCGTGATTTTGGTTTGTGTCAAATCTAAAATTTTATTTTTTGACTTCAATTTTATGGTATTATAAAAACCCACTCTGTCAGCTTAGAAATCCGAGATTTCATTTTTTAATTTGATTTTGTGGTATTGTAAACTCCAAACCCATGAATCGATTCTATGGTCATGTGAGCTAGCTTGATTTTGTGGTATGATGAACAAACATGAATCCGTAAATGAAAATGCAAGATTTTGTTTATTTCGGCTACCGAGTTGAAAAAATTAAGGAGAAAATGAAAATTTTTACATCCGTTAATGCAAGAGAAGCCCATATGTCAGCACAATTAATGTGGCCATCCTAATTTAGAGAGCCGAAAAAGTATGGGATAGATCATATTTTAGTTTACCTTCTTGATAATTAACAGCTTAACTACGATAATAAAAAATGCGTATATCCAATATCATTTAAAAATAGTTAAAGTAACATCAATTGGTATTTCAAGGGTCCGTACTAGTGGTTGTCTAATATATTATTGTGGTCACCCGTTTAGGCTAAAGATGTCCACGACAAATGACAATCCAAGACTCCAGTTTTGGTGTTAGCAATGATCAATTCATCATTTAATATGATGCAGACTGCTATTTTTTGTGTGTGTCGGCCACTAGGCAAGTGCTTAAGGGTAAGAAAATGAAATCAATAAAGACAACGACCGTCATTCAGAACAAAAATATCAAACTTTAATCGTATTTGTATAAGATTATGAACAATCGAAGAAACAGAATAATTATAATATATATAAAATTTGTATTGCTGTATTTATATCATTTTACCTTGGCACACACTATGCAAAAATGTTCTTCTTATTGATTTCCTATTGTTGGCATGTACTGCTCAAAAGAGTTTAAGGTGGTGGATTTGAAGGTCCAACAAAATGTACAAAAATTAGTAAACCATCAATGTTCAACTTTGAGGGAAATT
>JAOVVI020013940.1:0-11672 GCA_028571085.2 Nepenthes alata | reverse complement strand
AAAGAAAAAAATTATTTATCGTCTAAGGAAAAGTCTGTACAGATTAAACCAAGCTCCTAGACAATTGTATAAGAAATTCGAGTCGATCATGACTAGTCAGGGATACCACCGGATAACTCATGATCATTGCGTATTTGTACAGAGGTTCTCGGATGATAACTTTATTGTCCTTCTTCTATACGTGGATGATATGTTGATCGTCGGACGCAACAGTAGCCGGATAAAGGAGCTGAAGGAGCAGCTCAGACGGTCATTTTCCATGAAGGACCTTGGATCGGCTAAGTTAATTCTGGGAGTCAGAATCCTACATGATCGAAAGAAAGGCAAGGAAGTTATGGTTGTCTCAAGAGAACTATCTTAAGAATGTGCTCTAACGATTCAACATGGAGAAATTAAAGCCCGTGAGCACACCGTTGACGAATCACTACAGGCTGAGCACTCGTCAATGGCCGACTACGGATGACGAGAAGAAATACATAAAAGGTGTTCCTTACTCATTAGGTGTGGGAAGTCTGATGTATGCTCTAGTGTGTACCAAACCGGACATAACTCATGCCGTCGAAACAGTTAGCTGGTTTCTGTCAAATCTAAAAAAGGTGCACTAGTCCGCGGGGAAGTGGATCATAAGATATATTCGGGGAACTTCTAAAAGTTGCTTGTGTCTTGGAAGTGACAAACTGCAATTGGTGGGATACTCAGACACGGATATGACCAGAGATGTTGACACACGTAAATTCACATCGGGTTACTTGGTGAGATTTGCGGGCGGTGTAGTTTCTTGGCAGTCTAAACTATAAAAGTGTGTAGCTCTATCCATAATTGAAACCGAATACATCAAAGTTATAGAGAGCTGCAAGGAGATACTGTGGATGAAGAAGTTCGTTTAAGAGTAAGGCATCAAACAGGAGAGATATGTGGTACTATATAATAATCAGAGTGTCATTCATCTATATAAGAACTCTTCATTCCATTCCAGATCAAAGCACATTGATATACAACATCATTGGGTGTGAGAGGTGCTGGGGGAAGGTCTGCTGTCATTGGACAATGTTAGTATGGAAGAGAACGGGGCAGACATGATGACAAAGATTCTGCCGAAAGGAAAGAATGAGGCATGCTGCAAGATGGCCGGGCTATTAGACTTAACTTCCTCACGGTCGTGAGGGGAAGTTTATTGAAAATCACTCCCGTAAAAAAGTTTCAGCCCGATTGGACGGTCAACATTGTTGACCGATTGGACGGTCAACGGCCGGTCAATATGGTTGACCGGCTGAAGGTTCAGGATGACCGGTCTGGTTGAGGGCTCTCAGAACAACAAGGAGGACGGTCAACGTCCCGTTGACCGTATTAAATGGGAGGGCGGCCAACAAGGTTACCAACTCATTATGGCAACATAGCACACCTGCTATGGCTGAAAATCAGTAGGTTGACCTATCTGTTTAAGTAATCTTGAAAACTCAAGATAACAGATATGTCTGCTACTGTAGGCATGCACCACCTGTTTCTGAACTGATGCATGCTTCTTGGAAATCGTGCACCAACCATGAAGAACGATGTGGTGGTCCAACTGCTTCAAAGTCTCTCGTATATTCTTATATATACGTGTAAGCATGCCGGTTAGGAAGAACGTGGTGGGCAGAAGAGAATAGAATAGAGTGTGAGTGTGTGTGAGAACAAGAAGAAAACAGAGGAGAAGAAGAAGGCTTAACTGCGTGTGTATAAATTTTTGCCTTTCTATTTTTATAATCTCCATCTTATACGTAATATAATTTTACGGACTTAACGTCGTGTGATTTTTTCCTTGATTCATAAGAATTTTTCATGTAAAAATCGGTTATCATTATTCTATTTCCATTCCTTATCTTCGATCCCTTTATGCCTGCGATGGTAGGCCACCCTCTTTTCGGCCAACAGCTGGTAAGAAAAAAGAAAGGATAATGTCCCGTCGGACAAATCCGAGTCAGACAAGAATAATACGCACAAACACAAACGATAGAGGAATATGAGAGAAAGAGCAAGATCACACAATTTTCATATGGAAAAACCTCTTCTAAAATAAAAGAAAAAAACTACGTGACACTTAGTCAACAAATTAATTTCACTATGTGAGTATGGTTACAAAAATCCTTTTGGTTACACAAGCTCTTAGAGAGCCGAGAACAAAAATAAGAGTAAGAATAAAAGAGTAAAGAATGACTACTCTTTATTCTCTCTTACGTTTTTCTCTTTCTCACTTATCTACCCTTTGCTTGCATGACCAACATGCATATATATACAAATTTATCCTAATGGTTATCTACCCAGTAGGCAGGTTACGTGTGTGTAAAAACCTGCCACCAACTCTACAGCTTGCCACCAATTCTGCTACCAACTATGCTAAGCGCAACTTTGTTGAGATAAGTTGACCCGTTCAACCAATCAGCTGCCAACTCTGATAGTTAACTTTCATTTCTGAAAAGCTGTCGTGTAGACGTTGTAGGTGACCAACATTCTGGTTACAGTTTGCAAGCATTGACCAAAATCCTCGGACTTTTGCTTAGAGTCCTCGGACATTTATACTTCTTTGGCCAAGTGCAAATCTACTCTGGCCTTCTTTCATTCCGGTCCACTTTCATTCCGAAAATTTCATTCAAGAATTCCATACCGAAAATTTCATCCATTCTAGAATTTCCATCCATTCTGAAAATTTCATCCATTCCAAAAATTCTATCCCGGCCAACTTCCATTTCGAAAATCCATTCCTATCAATTTTCATTCCGAAATTTCATTCCGAAAAATGCATTCCAGAAAACCATTCCAAAAAACTTCCACTTTGGCAAATGCCATGGCATTTTCCACTCCAAAATTTCCCATATGAGAGTAATCCCAACAAAATTTTCCTCAGAACCGTGTGGGAACCAAATCAATCAATCTGGCCATATTGCAATAGATTTTAAGCTTCTCCTTAGGTAGTACTTTGGTCAATATATCTGACCTCCTTTCTTCAATTCAGACTTTCTCAAGTGATAGCTGTCCTAAGTCAACAATATCTCTCACCAAATGATATCGAATATTAATATGTTTCGATCTTGAATGAAATAAGGAATTCTTACACATATGTATGACACTTTGGTTGTCACAAAGCACCACATACTTTTTCTATTTAAGGCCCAATTTTTTGATAAACTTTTTCATCCACAATATCTCATTACTCGCTTCTGCCACTGCAATAAATTCCGCTTCGATGGTCGAGAGGGCAATGCACTTTTGTAACTTTGACTGCTACGAAACTGCCCCTCCGACAAACTTGACCAAATATCCCAACGTAGACTTTTGGGTGTCAACATTTTTTTCCATATCAGCGTCGGTGTAACCAACCAACTGAAATTTGTCACTCCCAAGACACAGACACATCGTAGAAGTCCCCTAGAGATATCTCAAAATCCACTTTATTACTTAACAATGCTCCTTGCTTGGATTTGATAGGAACCTGCTAATAGTAATGCCGGCATGTGCAATGTCCAATCTCGTACACCCCATAGAATACATCAAACTTCATACGGTTGAAGAGTAAGGTACACTTCTCATACTAACCTTTTTATCATTCGAGGTCAGACACTTCCTACTACTCAGCTTGAAGAGGTTCGCTAGTGAGATGCTCACTCGCTTGGACTTTTCTATTTTAAAGCGTTGGAATACTTTCTCAATATAACTCTCCTGGGACAGCTACAATTTCTTATCCTTGTAGTCGCAAAATATTCTGATACCTAGAATCTGCTTTGCTGGCCCAAGTCTTCCATGGCAAAGGACTGCCAAAGTTGGTACTTTAACTCCTTGATTTGAGTGTTGTTTCGTCCAATGATCAGTATATCGTCCACATAGTGTAGAAGGATGACAAAATCACCTTCTAAAAACCTTTGAAAAAAGATACAAGGTACAAAGTAGTCTTCCGGTAGCCTTAATTCACCATAACAGATAAAATTTCTTGTACCATTACAGTTGAGCTTGTTTCAATCCATATAGGCTTTTTTTCTAATGACACACTAGTTGTTCCTTTCCCTTGACCTGAAATCTCTCGAGTTGCTCCATATATATTTTTTCCTCTCAAGATTACCGTGCATAAAGATCGTCCGCACATCCAGCTACTCCACCTTCAAATCTAAGACAACAACCAAACCAACCACCACCCGAATAGACGACATTTTTACAATTGGGAAAAAATTTTCATCAAAGTCAACCCCTTTGCGTTAGTTGAAGTCCTTTACCACTAACCTTACCTTGTATCTCAGTTGCGTGGTATCTTTTTTGATTTACAAACGAAACACCATTTATTCTTTAGGGTTCTCTTCCCCTTCGGAAATTCAGTCAATTTGAATGTATGGTTCTCATACAACAAACTCATCTCATCCTACATGATTTCTAATCATTCTTCATTATGTTCATCCTCCATGGCTTCCTCAAAACTTTCAAGTTCTCCTCTATCAATGAGTAAGACATACTCACAAAATGACAGCGGATGGAGAGCCTTCGGTCACTTGAGGATCCATGGAAGGCAACCTCCTCAGCTGGCTAAGGAGTGAGGTCATCCTCGCCTTCATCTGACGCCGTGACTACTTCATCGTCTTCCTCAACCACACTTGGGACTTAACCTCATTGTGAAGAGGTGCCAGTCAAATAACATTAACACTTATCTTATCTGTTCGACCGGTACAAGACAATACATTCTTCTCTTTTTTGATTTCTACAATATTCTCATCCTCGAAGAATACAATATCACTAGACCGGATGAGCTTTTCCTCTACGGGATCATACAGTTGGTATCCGAGCTGATCTTTCCCATAGTCGAGGAAGACGCATTCCTTCAACTTTGACTCTAATTTGCTCCTTTCATCCTTTGGAATATGGATGAAGGCCCCACATCTGACCACTCGAAGATGGTCATAGGATACCTTCCTACCAGACCATACTTGTTCAAGAATATCACCATTCAAAGGTTTACTTGGCGACATGTTGATAATGTAGGTCACTATTTTTAATGCTCCCCCAAAACAAACCAAGTAGCTTGGCCTCAGACAACACACTTCGAACTCTCTCCATCAGTGTTCAATTCATGTGTTCTGACACCCCGTTTAACTATGGTGTCTTCGGTGGCGTTCTTTGGTGTCGAATGCCATGAGTTTGACAATATGCATTAAAGGCTCCGAGATACTCACCACTATTATCACTTCAAATGCAGTTTAATTTCTTCCCCGTCTACCTCTCCACAATAATATGAAAATACTCAAAAATGCCAACAACTTGATCATTCGTTTTGAGAAGGTAAATCCACATCTTCCTTGAATAATCATCAGTAAAAGATATGAAATATTGTGCTCCTCCAAAAGATTTTTCTTTGAAAGGACCACACACATCTGTATGTACCAACTCAAGTACTTTGGCCTTTTTGTCAGATGAGTCTCTTTGAAGCATAATTCGTCATTGTTTTCCTGCCAAGCAATGTGAGCAAGTTTTGAGCTTTCCCTCGTTAATGCCTCTAAGAAGGACCTTTTCAGCCAGATTATTCAATTCCTTCTCACTAATATGACTAAGCCGACAATGCCACAAGTCTGACGACTCCATACTCCTCGTCATATGAATCTCTCCGACGGAGATAGATACTTTTGCCACTTACGGGCCGGAAGCCTTTTCTCTACATACAACAATCAGAGACCCTCTGGTCAAATTTTATTCTCCTTTACAGAAAGTACTATAAAATCTCTCATCATCTAATCTGCCTGTTAAAATTATATTCAGTCGGATGTCAAGAACGTACCAAACGTCCTTTAAAAGCAATCAAGTCTCATTGCTGGTGACAAGTGATATGTCACCTATGCCATTAACTCAGGATGTTCCTTTGCTTTTCATTTTTAACACTCCAAAATCTCCTAGAGTCTAAGACGAGAATAATCCCCTTCTAGATGTGGCATAGAGTGAGGCACCTGTATCCACCTCCCAATTAGACTCGTGGTCAGTCAGGTTTATCACATCATCCATTTCATAGGTCAGTAGGAAGCCACCCTCAATTACAAATGAGATCGAGGCCTTTTCCTTATATCATTCCTTTTCAACTTTATTCTCCTTACAATCTCCATTATTATCGCGCTTCTATTTATAACAATATTTCTTAATGTGATTTTTCTTTTTACAATAATAGCACTCAAAATTTTAAAACCTTGATCGGGACTTATTGCGGTCCTTTTTTTTAGACTTTCGGCTATGCCCTTTGCTTCTTCCCCATAACTTAGTCACGATTACCTTGGCGTACTGAGAGGTGGAGATCCCTTGTGACCACCATCTCATTTCTTCATTCAGCATAACTCCTTTGGCTATCTCTAATATCACAATGCCATTTGGAGTAATATTGGCAATGGTGATTCGAATCACCTCCCAAGAGTCTGGCATGGTTGTCAAAAGCTATAAGCCCAACACTTCATCTTCGAACTTAATGCCCATACCATTCAACCGGTCCACACATCCTTAGAATTCATTTAAGTGGTCGGCAACGGACGAACCCTCCTTATATCGCACCTGCATCAACTTCATCAGGTGATATAATTTATTGTTTCTAGTCTTGGAGGCATAAAGCGTCTCTAGCTTTTCCCACAACACTTTAACGTTTGTCTCACTCCTGATGTGGTTATAGACATTGTTGTCTACAAACTGTTGTATGAAGCCGCACAGTTGTTTGTGCTCGAAAATCCAGTCATCTTTCAATTTTGCCTCAGGCTTCTGAGTAGCAAACATTGGAAGGTGTATCGACTTAACAAATAGTAGATCTAACATTTTACACTTCCAAGTGTCAAAATTAGTGCCGCTTGAACAAATCATCTTGCTTCACACCTCCATCGGTTCAATAGCGTTCAACAACCGGCATAAAGTACCACGTCTCTGATACCACTTGTAAGAAAAAAGAAAGGATAATGGCCAGTCAGACAAATCCGAGTCAGGCAAGAATGATATGCACAAACACACACAATAGAGGAATACGAAAGAAAAATTAAAAATACACCATTTTTACGTAAAAAATTATCTTTTAAAATAAGAGAAAAAATCACATGATACTTAATTCACAAACTGATTTTACTATGGTTACAAAATTCCTTTTGGCTACACAAGTCCTTAGAAAGTTGAGAACAAAAATAAGAGCAAGAATATAAGAATAAAGAATGATTACTTCTTGTTCTCTCTTATATTTTTCTCCTTCTCACTTCTCTGCCATTTGCTTGCATGCCCAACATGTGTATACATACAATATTTATCCTAGGGTCACCTAGCCAATAGGCAGGTTGCGTGTATCCAAAACTCGTCACCAACTCTGTTACCAACTTACTAAGCACTGCTTTGTCGGGAGGAGTTGACCTGCTCAATTAATCAGCTGACAACTCTGAGAGTCAACTTTTCTTTCTAAAAAGCTGATTATGCAGACATTATAGGTAACCAACGTTTTGGTTATAGTTCCCAAGTATTGACCAAAATTCTCAGACTTTTGCTTAGAGTCCTCGGACCTTTATAGTTCTTTGGCCAAGTCCAAATCTACTCTGGCCTTCTTTTATTCCAGTTAACTTTCATTTCAAAAATTTAACTCTGGAATTTTATACCCAAAATTTCATCCAAACTAGAAATTCCATCCCTAATAATTCCATTTCGCTCAATTTCCATTATGGAAATCCATTCCGATCAATTTCTATTTCGAAATTTTATTCCAAAAAATGCATTCCGGGAAAACCATTTTAGAAATTCCATTCTGGAAAAAGTCATTCTAAAAAACTTACTCCAACAAATACCACTCTGGCATTTATTACTACGAAATCTCCCACATAGGAGTGATCCCAACATTGCTCTCTTAATTTCAGATTTATCTTCACATGTTCTTCATTTAGTTTGTGCGTATGAAATATTCTACTACTGTTCTAGTAGCTTTATATAAGTTTAAATATTTGAATTTCATATTCATCAAGCATTTTGATTTGCTCTCACCATGACAGGGGCTTTATTATCATTTCAAATCACCTCTTACTTGCATTTCCACATGTTATTTTCAATTTGAAATTTCTCCAAATTCTAGCATGGTATCACAACCGGTTTCTAATAATCCTTTATCCTTATTCTATACAAGATCTACTAATCTAAAATGTTGGGAAAAGACAGTAAAAATAAGTCTAATATGCAGTAAAATATATATATTTATATATATAAATATACATGAAAATCATAAAGAAAAACAATGATAATCAAATACGAAAATACTGAAGATAGCGATACGTCAATGAAAGCATGTGAAAACAAATATATTAGTTTATATATATATAAGAACTAAGAATAAGTAATAACTTCGCTAATAAATGTTAGATATTAAAAATTGGGCTATGCTAGCTTCCACGTAACTTAAAGTCATACATCACTATTTATAATCTATGAGTGAACAGTATATAAATTATTTTCCATAGACAGTCAAATGATGGAGTCAAATGTTACTTTACTGACTCGTAAACACTTGATCTTTAATTTATAATTAATATGCTAATATATGTTTAAAAATATTTTATAAATTTTTTATAATGATTCTTATTTAATAGAAATAAAAAAATTTATACAAATATCAAATATACAATACAATATCAGGAAAAAATAACATTATTTACAATTTTCAAAATAGAGTTCTTGGCTAATAATTGTGTTAACATAAAATGTAAAGTTAAATAGTTAAGAATTTCAACAAATATGAATAGTATTACAAAATTAGGCACAAATCATTGAAAACTAGAGATCCTAAAGAAAAAGGGGACATACGTTCAAGGAAATGGCATGAAAAGACAAAAATGAAGCACATGAATGCATATATATCAAAGAACAAAGTGATCAATCTCAAGATTTTAACAATAAATGAATGAAATGGCTTAATGCACTCCCTTAAATCAAATAATCACAATATTTAGCATGAAAAAGTTTCAAAAAACTCTTTTTTTTTTTGCTTTCTCTCTTCTCTTCTCTCTCTTCCATCTCAAAACGCAACATAAAATTGACAAACAATTCATAAAAGTTCTTTACATAAGTAATTAGTACACAAGTACTAGTCGATCATGTATTCGATGTCAGGTCATATGCGTGTAACCACGAGCGTTTCTCCCATTGTGTATGAATGCTTATTGTTCTATTAATCAATACATGAGTGCAGCCCATTCTATCAACATAGGCACAAGAATACCTCTACCACACACAAGTGCGACCCATTTTTTTAATAGGCATGCGAGTGCCACTTAGATAAAAGTCAATTGCTAACCAAATGTCTCTAATACTTAATTATTATTGAAAATTCATTAAAAAATCTAAATTTCTAACATTATATTTCATATATTAGAAATTAGGTATTAAAATTTTTCTGATCTTATAAAAATTTTATCCTCAAAATTTAAGTACGTTGAAAAATAAAGAGATGGGGGTACTTTTCCTAGATCTCATATTTCCATTCCTATGTGGCTTCATCGTAAGAATGATTTCTACATAAAACTTTAACAAAATGAATGACTTTATTACGGAGTACTTAATCATGCTATCTACATATTTGCCTTGGTTCCTTATTATATGTCAAGTCTTCATAATTTATAGGGGTTCATGATTTGATCATGTTTAAAGGTTCATAAACATACTTGTGAAGTATATAAACATGAAAAACGATGTGAAAATCAACTAAACTTGGAGGTAATGCTTCTCAGTAAGCTATCTCTCCAATCCTTTCAAAAATCTGAAATAGTCTAATAGAAAAAGTTATTTGTTTTCCTTTTAATCCGAACTTGGAAACTCTTTTAGATTGATATGTTTTTAGAAATGCATGATCATCAACTCTGTTCCTCAACTGTCCATATAACTCATTTGTCAATTTTAAGCAACTTGTAGTAGATTTTTAATCAATTGTATATGCTCTGATATTTCTGAAATTACATCCAGCCTCAAAAGTTTTCAATCTCTAATATCCTCCCAATTGATTAGAAAATAATATTTTCTTTCGTAAAATGCTTTAAAGGATGCCATACCACTACTCTCCTAGAAACTTATGTCGTAGGAAAACTTGATTAACGATAAATAATCATCTCAACTTCCTTTCATTTCTATGATAGATGCCCACAACATATCCTCTAATATCTAAATCATTCTCTCTAACTAGCCATCTAGTTGAGATTGGTATATCATACTAAACTTTTGTTTAGCACCCGATTTATAGTGTAATCTTTCCCAAAACTTGGACACAAGCCTCGGGTCACGATATGAGACAATTGAAGCTAAAATACCACGTAATATAATTATTTTATTAATGTATAACCTTGCCTAATTATCCCTCGAAAACATCATCCTAATAGCTCTGAAGTGTGTGGATTTTGTCAAATGATCTACAATCATCCGCATAGCATCATCCCTCTTCAATGTTTTAGGCAAACCCATAACAAACTCCATGATTATATACTTCTATTGCTAACTGGGTATTCGTATATGTTACAAACGACCTAATAGCTTCTTATACTCGACCTTCACTTGCTGACATATGACACATCATCCAACAAATGCCATAATTTGTCTTTTCATGTTCCTCCATTAAAACTTTTTTTTTAAATCTTGGTATATCTTATTAATTCTTGGATTGACTGAATATTTTGATTGATAGACTTTGTTAAGAATCTCTTCTTTAAACTCCAAAAAGTTAGGCAAGCAAATATGATCCTTAAACCTCAAGTATCTATTGGCTCGAACACTAAACTCAGCTCTTGATTCTCAATTAAATCCCTAGTTGTGTCAAACAAAAATGGATCATCCCTTTGTCTTCTCTTAATCATCTATGATATTTTTAGTTGAATTTAAAAATATGATAAAATCATGCATATACTTTGAGAATGTAGTCTCCTATTGCACTCCTTCATGATATTAAACATCTCTAATCCTTTAATTATCAAATGAGGCATCAAACTTTCCAATTGATAGCTTAGCACATCCGCTACCAAAATCACTTTCCCTTACTAGCACTAGATCTCATGGTTATAATCCTTCAGGAGGTCTATCTATCTTATCTAAGTCATATTCAATTCATTCTGATAAATTAAATACTTTATAGTCCTGTGGTGTAAATACACCATGAATTTCTCCCTATATAATTATTATATCCAAATCATCAAAGCAAAAATAACTTCTACTAATTCTAAATCATATGTAAAATAGTTCTATTCGTATGACTTGACCTATCTTGATTTATAGGTAATAACTCTACTGTGTTGCATCAATACGCTACCCAAACTTCTTTTATAAGTATCACAATAAACCACTTAGCTTCCGGACTCTTGTAAATTTGATAAAATTGGAGTTGACATCAAACAATTCTTTAATTCCTAGAAGCTTTTCTCATAATCTTCATTCCACTAAAATGCCATCTACTTTTATATTAAGTGAGTTAATGACACTGCTATCATAGACAAATTCTTCACAAATCTCTTTTAGTACTGTACTAATCTAAGAAAACTTTGCACTTGTTTTACATTTCTCGATTAACTCTAACTTATCATCGCTTCAATCTTCTTTGAATCCACTAACACTCCTGCTTTTGATATGTTGATCAAAACATGATAGTGATAATCTAAATTTAGTTATGTAAAACTGATGAATATAAGCTA
>JAOVVI020013939.1:0-11672 GCA_028571085.2 Nepenthes alata | reverse complement strand
GAATGCCGCCACAGTTAGCTTTTGTTCCGACGGTGTCCCATGGTACAAGAAGAACCGTTCGATTTGGACCAACCAGCAGATGACATTTTTTCAAGTAAAAAATGGGATCTCCAACTTGGGTAGACGAATCTGTGTCTTAAGTTGCGAGGCTAAGGCAAGAGGTAGGGTTTGTGTGGCTAACTAAGAGTGAACTGAAGGTGAAGGTGCAAACGACGTCGGGGTTGGTAGCAAAGAAGGATTTGAAGGAAACATGGTTTGTCGCTCCATCCGGGCAAGGGTTTGTCACATCTCAGAGAGGGTGTGTTGGACATCGGTGACTGACTGTTGGAAGTGTTCTGTGGTGGTCAAAACGATGTCGAACCGATCTACATGCTAGTGGATAGTACCCACAATGTCCCTCAGCTCTTATGCCATGCCAGCGATGGACTCTTCGAGAGCTTTATATCTGATCATCATACCCTCCGCTATGGTCTCAATAAAAGTACAAAAATGATGCAATCTCCAAGAACAAAACGGTGGCCACTCAGATTCAACACTGTAAACCACAATCTGCGAACATAAAAAATGGCAGGGAAGGGGGGAGAGTTCAGGCAGAGGGAGTCAGGGAATTAGGAAAAGAAGGGAAAAAGAGAAGGGAACAGAGAGAACACAGAAAAGAAGATTCGAGATTTGAAGAGAGTAGAAAATATCTTCCTTCTGATTATGCTAGTGTCAGGGTAACATGTACGAAAAATGGAAATCAGGAACAGGAAACAAGAAACAAGAAACAAACAACGAGGAATATACCCACACATGGGCAGTAACAAATAGAAAAAATGTAACAACAACATATACTAACAGACCCATATGCACTAACTACTCATGTGCAAGTTTGTATGAAATATGTGCAGTGTATTAATTATAATAAGTATATAAATATGCAATGTGCTAGCGTGTTATAGAAATTCTTAGAGAAGGTCACGAAATCGTTAGGATGGTCGAATTTTGCGGTTACTTTTTCTCTGCCTTGGCTATTCAGCAGGTGCAGACATAGTCTCTGTAATGAGATTAGTAACACCGAGCATGTATGTATTCTGTCCAAAATATTCATACCTGATATGTACTCAAGGTACAAATATGTGTACTTTGTCAAAAATGCTCATACTCGATGTACACTCGAGATGTGCATAAGTGTCTTTTTTTTGTAAGTAATTAAAATATGCATAAGTATCATTTACACAAATTTATATAAAATAATTAGATATATTGATATTATGTTATTTAAAAATATCCTAATAATAATTAAAAGCTATTCCTAAATATTTCTATTAGTAAAAAAGTGTAATATTAGATAAGTACATTTTAGTCAAGGTCTTAGATATATTATATAATATATTTTTTATTAATTTATTTATAATAATAAAATTATATAAAAATAAAAAAATAAATATTATATTAATAAAATATTTCTTAAAAAATAACTGAAAAATACCATCAAAATATTATTTTTGTCAACAATAAATTAAGGGGAAAGAAGTGCCACATAAGAAAGGAGTTGAAATGCACAAGATCTTGCAACTCTCTTAATTTTAAAATTTTTATTATTTTAATATTTGAGATTACTTGATATAAGATTAAAAAAAATTTAATTTAATGTTTTTTAATTTTAATAACTTATTTTAAAAGAAATAACCGCCTTGTGCTCTGTGCGTTATTTAGCTTCCAACGTAAGCTGCTTCGGTGAGAGAGAGAGAGAGAGAGCGAAGCATTTAAAAGCGAAGCCAATTGAAACCGGCCGGTTACACTTCCGTTTGGATTCTTTAATTTCTATCCCATATTTTCCCGCTTCGTCATCGTCACCGCCTCTCTCTCTCTCTCTCTCTCCCACGAAGACCTAAGCACCGCGATTTCAGTTGCTTCTCTCGCATTCTGTTCGATTCAGATCTTCTCTCTCTCCTCCTGCTTCCTTTTTCCTGTACTTGGCGGTTACGTTTTGGAGTTTGACGACTTAAAAAGCAGGGGAAGATCTGAGAATCGGGAGCAGTTATTAAAAGGTTCGTGAAGCTGAGGTTTGATATTTCCGACTGAGTCAATGATTCTGCGTTTGATTCGGAGAGAAAATTGTGATCTTATTGGGATTCAGCATTTGATTTGGAGAGAAAATTACAACCTAATTCAATTTTGGGAACTGGATAAAAAGGAGTATAATGTGTTACTTATTTCCTTTTTTTTTGCAGATTAGATTTTAGTGGAGATTGTTATTGTTTTTCTGATCTTATAAATATATGATTTATTGCGGTGGCACTCATTATGTTCCCGTTGCTTTCTCTCTTTTTCGTTTGTCTTTTCATCTGGGCAGGTTTGAACAATTTCTGGTGGTGGTTAGAGAGTGACTGTGAAGAGAAATCATGGTGAAGGTTAAGAAAGAGGAAGAGTGGAATGTGGAGTCCCCTAACGGCGTCGCGATTACTTTGTATTCTTCACTCTCAGACAGTAGCTGTGAAACTGCTGCACCTCAATCAGCACATTCCCATGGGTATGTCTGATTTTGATTCAGTGCGGGTATAATTTCTTGTCTAAACTGTAGCTTCGGATTAGGTCAGTGGAATCGGATCTGCATTACGATTCATGGACTCAAATTGCGATTAGTCAGTTACTTGTTTTTGTTGTCGTTTTTAGTCTCATGGGACTAATTTTGTCTCCATTGAAGAAAAGAAGGATTTAAATTTTGTGTAAGCTTCAGTTGGAATTTTTGATAGTGTCTATACACTTCTGCATTCTTTCATTGTTGCGGAGGGTTTGGTTAATTTCTTTTGTTTCATTGTGTCTCATTGTGTCTCATTGTGTAATATTTACATTATTGATATTGAAATGGGGTTCTGTGTTATTTTAGGAGGCTGTCTGGTCCAACAAGACGTTCATCCAGGGGTGGATGGACAGAGGAGGAGGTCAGTAGGTCATCCTTTCATCTTCCTTGGGTCAAAAGTGTATTGATAGTAGCAAATGGTTTTTTAAATTTTGGAAAATAATACAATCATCTAATGATATTTGCTTGAAACATTGTGCATTTATGCAAATTTCTTGCTTCTTACTACATGGGAACAGGATAATCTCCTGGCTGCTGTTGTCAAGAAGTATCATGGGAAGAACTGGAAAAAAATAGGTATGTTCCGAAATTCTTAGTATGCTATTACACATTTCATGATTCATCCTGCTCAATTGCAACTTTCAAAATATAATTCAACACTGCAAAGACTTTTTAACAGGAAAAAAACTTTGTAGACTTATAACAGAAAAAAAATAATAAAGACCTCATAACAAAAAAAAACAGACAAGAACTATTAATTTTTTATGCTGACCTTCTTTGTACATGCTAATAATGTATTATGTCCTGAGCTGCTATTTCTTGAGTATTGTGCAACTGGTTTCATAATCTAGCTGCATGAAGTTGCTTATTTCCTTGCTGATAGAGGATCCAAGTGCAATATCACATTTTTTTCGGGTTAATTGATCTTCTTTTCCATGCATACTCAGCAATTTGCTTCAGCTTTTTCCAACCTTCCAATTGATTTATATTCTTCATATTTTGTGAAGCTGAACATATTCCTGGCCGTACAGACGTTCAGTGCTTGCATCGTTGGCAAAAAGTTCTTAATCCTGAACTTTTCAAGGGACCTTGGACGAAGGAGGTAGGAATTTATACTTTTTTTTTCCACAGTTTGGAGGCCCTATATGAGTTAAGGAGGGAAGTTGTACTGTTCATGGATTGATATAACATAGTACTTGTCCTTTTTTGGTGGGATTTGCCTCCTTTTGCTGGAAAAAGTGAGGGAATCCTCCTAACCGAGAACAATACACTTGTTCTCTAAACTTTAATATAATTCCACTATGAAACTAACGACTATTACAATAAATTTCCTAGAAAATGACACCTAGTTTCCTAAATTAATGCAAACTCCAGTAAGTTTACAGAATGTCGAGATTCCTAAAACAATAAATGAAATTGAAAATGTCCTAGTAGAGATATACCCAAATTCCATTAAAATCTTAAATAATCAAAATTAAATAATAGCCTACAATTAAATGGTGAAATCCTAATGGCAATAATTTCCGATTTCGGCCTTGCGATTGTGATGGCTGGCTGCTGGAGTGTGAAGAAGCAGGTGGGTGGATTGTTTAAGTGTGAAGAAGAAGCGTAAGTTTTGTGGATTGTTTGAGTGTTAACTCTACTAAATGACTTTAACAGAGAACTGCTAGGACCGCTGCAACAGTGACAGAGACACGAGCCAAAACCTTTGGCTCTCATAACAACTGAAGGGAAACCTCCCCAATTAAGATTGAAACCATGTGTTCTCTAACAGTTTCCTAAATCCATCAAATACTTATAAGTAAACTTCTTAAAATTTTTCAATCCTTAAATAACAGGGAATCAAATTGGTAATATCCTAATAAAGATATAAATTCATTAAACTAATTACCAACAAGACCAATCCCTAAAGACGAAAGGCGACATTGATCAAAAGGTTGTATTATGACTCAGTTCAGGAAGGAAGGACAGGCATGCTACATTGCTCATGGCATCATTTATATCTGGCTCTCTGTTGTTTGACCTCATTCTGTTTGATCTTTCAGGAAGATAACTGCATCGTTGAGCTGGTTCAGAAACATGGTTGTAAGAGATGGTCTGTTATTGCAAAGTCTTTACCAGGTCGAATAGGCAAGCAATGCCGTGAAAGGTAATTAAATTGTTGGCATTCAAAGATTACTGTGCAATTTCTGGCACAGTAATCCACTGATCTGCTGCTGTAACTTTAAGAGGATACTGTTGTTCAAAGTTTTTTTTCCCCTCTGTTTTTTAGATGGCATAACCATCTAGTTCCTGGAATAAAGAAAGATGCATGGACCAAAGAGGAAGAATCAAATCTTACTTATTACCACCAAATATATGGCAATAAGTGGGCCATGATTGCAAGGTTTCTGCCCGGAAGGTATGCATAATGTTGGAAAATATCAAGTAATGCCTGCCCCACTAGTTTGAGATAATTCTTACTTCTAGCAGAGAAACTAATATTTCATAGAAGACTTGCACATAAACAATTGTAAGTGTGGATGATTCATCCCCTTTTATGTCGCTGAATTCCATACTTTTCTTTTGCAAGTACAGGACAGACAATGCAATTAAAAATCACTGGAACTGCTCAATGAAGAAGAAAGTAGATTCATATGTCTCCCATGTTTCTACACCGGATGTTTGTGGGGTAAGTCCTCAAATTGACTGTGATGAAATAAGCGTAGCCTGTTCGAAGACTGAAACAGAAACTTCCAGAACATGCTCTTTGCATTGCCAACTTGGATTGGAAAATGGCCCTGAAACTTGCTCTACTGAATTAAATCTTGGAACTACAAACCGAGGATATATTCATCCAGAATCAACGGCCAGATCTTTAGGAGCAGGGCTACATTGTTTCATAAATTCACCAGATCAGATCGTGTTCGATGAAAAATACACTTCTGCTTTAGATATTCCCTTGTATAAGTCAAGAAAGACAAACAGCAAGGCTCCCAAAAGACCAAGGGATAATGGCCCGGATTCCGTAAATATGAAATTTGGAATTTTGGAGAGGTCCTTTTTAAGTCTATCAACACTAGGTGTTGTTGAAGATGATAGTAATGAAAGGAAGAAAAGTAAAGCTCATGGAAATTCTTCAGGACCGGAAGATTTAAGTTATGGTTGCCTGTGTTATGGGCCACCCGGTCTAACCGAAATAGTCATGGAAGATGGATTTCATGAAACAAAAAATAGCCTGTCAAGTTTTTCTACACCTACTAGTTCTCCACGAAGAAACCCGGTGAATTATGGCAGTCCAGCATCTATATTGAGGAATTCTGCGTTGAGTTTCAGCACTCCTTCTATTATAAGGAAGCGATCTTTCAGGCAAGCACGTAATGCCTCTGAAAATACAGACCACAAATGCACGCCTGCATTGGCAGAATCTCAGATATGTAATGGGAAAGTCATCTGTAGAAAACCTGAGACTCATGCTTCTATGAAGTGCGTGTTAAGACGCTTGGAACCTGAATTTGATATGGAATGGGATCTTGCTAGAAGGAAATGTGGCACTTCTATTTCTGCTGATTCGTCTTCTGATGATATTATTGGCTTGAAGGCACTGCCAATATCTTAAACAGGTTGGAAAGCTAAAAAACACATTTGATTTACCGGCACTTCTCTCTATCTTTTCCTGCTATTTCAGAAAAGTGCTATATAAAATTATTCTCGGATCCTTCACCTTACAACTTAACCTTTTAGCACAAGAGCATCTTGCTCTTTCCAGAATCTCATCAGTCTCTGTCCTCATCCTATTAGAGGTCTATAACTTCATGCGGGCTCTCGAGACAGTTGATGTGGGCGCTGAGTCTCATAAAAAATTGGAAAGATCCTAGTAGACATTCTTTGATTAGGTCAGTGTTATCTCATTGAGCACAACAGAATGAAGAGTCATTTTCTATTTTCTTACAGTTATTTCCCAGCACAAAACATGAACTGAACTTATATTTAGTTCACACTTTAAGCTCAAAAGGCCGGTGTATAAGGGTAAATAGGACTACTCTGGAGCCAAAATCTAACAGACTAAGCTCTTAAATCTATTAGTTTCATTACAGAAAAACAACCATCAAATTTTGAAGTCATTTTCTTACGCCCGAGGCTTGTTTTTCTCCTTCTAATTCCCCCTTGTAACTGTGAATGACAGCTGATACTGAAGCTGGTCTGTTTGTTCATCAATTATATCTCTTCTTATCGCACAAGCCTTAGTTTAACATGCCGCAGAGCTGGTTTGTATATGACTTCCTTGTATTCTATATTTTATCGCAGATGATTCCTCAACTTTTATCAGCAATCAATCCGGCTTCAAGAACAGAAGAGATCAAGTCTAGACGAGCAGTTCCTCTCGCATTTGTCCTTCGGAATATGGAGTTCAAGAACACCGGTAACCGGTAACCAACTTCCTTTTGCTTACTGAATATACCTCCTTTGTGAGTTGAAGATCTTCTTTCTTTTTTTGTGGGGGATCAATCCCTTGATCATTAGGAACTAAATGAACAGTGGGCATCTCCTTTTTGAGGTTAACGTTACAGACATAACACTTCAGGATATATTAGTCTTATATATAGTTTTACTTTTGAGAATTAAGCTGCTTCTTTCAAGAAGTATCATGCAGCCTGACCTTAGTAATAAGTTGAATGTAAAATTTTGTTCGGAGACGATTGTATTAGGTCATTGCGTTCTATCTCATACTCTTTTAGATGTATTTTTTAAAATGAGTTTTATTGTGAATTTTTTATTTTAAACAATTATGTGAAGCTTGCTTACGTTTGAATATTATTTATGTTTAATTTTAATTTTCTTTAAAAGAAATTTAAGTAATAGTATTTAAAAGATCAATTTAGATGGACATATAATATTATGATAATGTAGTCTTTTAATCATTTTGTATAATAAAAAGTAAAAATATACTCTTATGGGAAGATTTTCATCCCCGCCTTGCGCCCACCGGACTATTAATTTTTCAATTTCATCCCACTCGAACAATAATTATCATTTTATAAGCATGGGCAAAAGGTACGAATTCTCGTCTCCAAATAACACTTACTATTTAAGATGTCATTCCAAGAATGAAACCATATGAAACATCGCTAATGATCGAATGCATCTAGCACCTTTTCAAAATAAATATTTATTTATTTATAAATAAATAAATCCTAACGGTCTATTTCTTGGCCCCACCTCCTGCAATTTTTTATGTGAGAGTGAATTATAAATGGATGTAAAACAGTGGGATAACAAGCGTTATTTTTTCTTCTTAATTGTTATATATGACTGGGTGTGTTGCGGCGCAAAGAAGACGGGAACTGGGGGCCATATATATATTAGCCAATCCATGTACTCAACTTTTAGAATTCATCTGTTGACTTTTGAATATGTTATTTGATATAAAAGCACCATATTATGAGGATTATACCAGCAGTCGCTCAACATAACACAGCACCTTCCATGGCTACGCCATGCCAGCCTCCCTTTTCTCGTTTCCTCTACGTGCATCCCTGTCATCGGCAAATCTCTTCTAGAAAGCTCGCCGCTGTCCTCTGGGGATTTCTTCACCGTTTCTAGCTTCCTTTTGTGCGAGTCGGCGCTAATAGCTGCCAGCTACGCCGCCACCATCACCGCCAGGACAAGGGTCAAGTTCATTCCAACTTTCTTGACCCTTTCCACGTCTCCCTTGAGCACCACGTACGCCTCTCTCTGTCTCTCTCTCTCTCTCTGAAATTGTTTCAATAATCATGTCAAAAAATCGAAGCCAGTCCAGAGGATCAGAGAGTATAAGGGATACTTACCATTGCTAGAAGCTACACGGAGGCACTGGAAGCTATTTCGCTTCAGAGATCAAACGAATTTCTTCGGGGATCAAACGCCTCGGTGATAAACTAAAACCACCGAATGGAAAGAAACAGGAAATGAAGAGAGAGAAAGATCAGCGCAAGCCTATGATTTTCTAGGAGAAGTGAGCTACTGGGATGGGCATAAATATCTTCTCGTGATTTTTTTTTCTCCCATTTTAAAGAAAATTTTTTTACATTAAATTATATATTTTTTATTATTTTTAATTATTATTATTTACTTGTTAGGTGTTATCTAATATATTCTTATGGTTTAATTAAATGAATTGTATCCCCACAATTATTTGATTTAGAGTGGAAGGAAGGTGTAGAGAGAGGAAGACACGGGGATAGTCTTTGCTTGTTTACAACCTAACCTGAAATGGGTGAAAGTTAACCTAGGAAGAAGGTAAGCAGATAGGTTAAGACAAGGTTGATGAATTTGACCATCAAATAGCTTACTAATTTCCTTGTAAATGTAATTTCGCGTTTTTAGTGCAAAATGGAAAATCTTAATTGTATACGAGGGTTTTTATTATATAATTTAACGTATATAAATTATGTATTTAATACAAATATATGCTTTAGCCATATTTATAAATTACAGTATTTTTGTCACGTGTAACTTAAATTAAATAAACTAGCTCAATCGTACAATCGAGGTGTGGAGGCCACATAGAGAGTTCGGGGATCCTGTTTCACATACGTACGAAATAGGATCCTACTCCTTCATTCTGAGTGATTGGATTGCACAATTAGTCGAATTCGATTATCTGAATTTATTTATTTTATAAATTTAAAAAAGTAACAAATTCAGTCGGATTTGATCGATGGACAATCCGACTGCTCGGAATAAAGAAGCACGATCCCCGGCTCCACCATATAAGCCCATTATCATGTGGATGAATATAATTTTATATTGGTTAAGTGAAAAAATGTCAATTTTTATTTTATTAACTTAAGAGAAAACTTTTGAATATTAAAAATGAACATTATTTCACGTTTGGTGGGTGAGAATATAATTTCTATTTTTACTTTATTCTTTCAAAAGTATTTATTCAACTATTTTGTTACATTTTGACAAAAAATATATATTTACAAAGGAAAAGGTATTCCCGGATCTTAGGGAATAGTTATTACCATCTCCGCATTGGCATTAGTTATTCTCGAATAATTAGAAATAACTATTTCCACATCAAATTTTTTATATTTTAAAAATATCATTATGTATATATATATATATACACATACACGTAGTTATTTAATATGTAATTATTTAATAATTATATTTAGTAAATATTTATTATATACAGATAATATTATATATTCATAATATTTGATAAATATTTAAGATGGTATATAACGTATTATATTAAATATAATATTTAATAATATATAATATTATATTAAATATTTTATTAATATACATAGCGTTATGAGATGATGTAAAGAAATGCATAGATATTTGTTTAATTTTAAGAATAAAAATTTTCTCGTCGACTAAACTTTTAGTTCAGAATTCGAGTTCCCATATCTCTATCAACAAAACACACATTAAACTTGGATTAATCTTATTAAGCATTTCAATAAGCAAAATACTCATATCATAACAATTAATTGATTTGTTGGGACCCAAACCTCTTATTTGAATCATAATAAAATATTTGACAATACACAACGAGTAAATAATAATAATTATAAATAATAAAGAACACATAGTTTTACGTAAAAATTTTCTTTAATGAGAAGAAAAAAATTAGGGGATAATACGTTTGAAGTATCTTTACTATGAAAAAGTTTCATTACACAAATTTTAATAAAATATAATGACTAAATACTTTATATCAAAATAAATTGAGTAACAATGAATACAAAATAAAATAGTAAAAATATAACGAGTAAATTATTCTTCTCAATTTCAAGAATTGAATACCCAATGTTGACAAAAAGTAGAATATGATTAGAAAATCAATCGAATACTTGAATCTTACTCTCATCTTTTTTCTCTTTCATTCTTTTCTTTTTCACTCAAAAACGAAACTCTAAGTTTCAGAAAATATAAATGGTTAACCATAAAACATGTCAATATATTTCTATACTGTGCGCCACTGTTCAAGTGCCCATCAAGCGCATTGGAATCGACACTTCGAGTACCCTTCAGGCTCACTTTGAGTACTGTCTTCGGTACTTTGAACATCCTTTGGGTGCACCTCAAGCGTGTGCCTATTGCTTTCAATGCTTCAGGCGTTCATCACACGTCCTTCGTACAAGCTATCAAACAATATATCAAATGGATATGAAACTCATGTGGAAAAAATCCATAGCACAACAATTAAGACTATAAATAATCTCACTTTTCAATTGCATATAGTTTACTATCGGCCCCTTGTAACAACTTGCTTAACATTCTTCCAATTAGAGAAGAAGATAATCATACCACTAAATTCCTAGTAACGGGCAAGTAGACCTAATTCTTAAATAATAAACTCTACTGGCTACAACTACTATATTATAGAAAGATAAAGTGATCATCAAATCTTTCTATAACAAGAACATCAATGAGCTAGGCATATAAATCTTTCTGTATTAGGTAGCTTAAATTTGTCCTATAATAAAAAAAAACATCCATAACAAAAATACATATCCAGATTTTTTATTTAATTATGCACCAAGAGAAAGCAACTCTTACCCATTAATTCGATAAGGTAATTTAATAGCTTTATGACCAACACAATATGCTTCATTTAATTATCCATGTATTAGAAGAAATCACCCAAGAAGACTCAAGCTCTAATGAGGCTTCCAACAGGCATAGTATGCAAAATATGAAATGAAATGAGTTATTTCAATAATAAATTAAGAGTTTTAAATTTAAAATTACATTAAATATATGTTAACAATAGACACAAAGTAACTCATTACTATGAATTAAGATCCCTAATTAATTCTCTAAATAGGATCATTTGTTCCAAACTTTCTGATAGAATTAATTTGAACTGTAAGACTAAGACAAATATCAGTAGGGTTTTGAACATTTTCTAACTTGCCGGTAACTTGTTTATCAACATGGTGATTCAAAGTCCATGTCAATTACTATCTACAAGAGAAATAATGTGTGTTGAATTTGAGTTATTCTCTATTTTAGAAAAGAGTTTAAAGTGCATCATGTTACTAGTTTTATTCTGCACTATTTTATTCTTAAAAGATGCCTAAAAAATAGAAGAGATTTTTTTAAATTTTTAATTTTAAGTAAGAGA
>JAOVVI020013938.1:0-11672 GCA_028571085.2 Nepenthes alata | reverse complement strand
GCTGGCTATGATAATAAGATATTCCTGTTTTTCGTCTAGACGAGAACTCAATTCAAATCCACCTTGTCTAATTAACATCTTTTAATCCTATTATTAAATAATTAAACAAATTAAATATTCAAATCAAATATGATACTTTTTTTATAATTTCTCTAATATCATTCCTGTCACATCCCAAACCCAAGGTTTTATTATTAATTAAATAATCCTTAATTGATTTGGGACAAATTATGTCCCTTTACTAGTAAAAAATCATTTATTTAATCCATTGATAAAAATTCAACGCTTTGTTAGAATGCAACCTAAAAGTATCATAAATTGATAAAAATAATTAAAAATAAAAATATGTCAAATCATAATACTAAAAATATAACATCCGAAGGTGACTTTAAATACTAACTATATATAATCTCAAACATATATAAGGAGGAGCATTTATATTTTTAAATTAGTGTATTCAAATATCATAATCCAAATGAATTACTAAAATGAATCGAAATCAACTTATAAACCAACATCGTACTACATGACTCTCTAAATTTACAATATTAAATAGTTGAAATGAAAATTAACAACTTAAAACTATTATTTCAATTTACATTCGACAAAACTGATATCTAAAAATCTAAAACTACTTTTGAACAGTCATATGTCCCGTCCAAACACCTGCAAGTATTGCCCCAAACCCTCTAACCTCAAAATTATTTTCATTTGATCTTAGCCTGATGTGACCCGATCAGAAATTAACTTTAACCCGATATTTTATTTAATCTTAATATTTTCATTAATTTAGCTTAATTTATTTTCATTTAAAATAGATTGGGATCCAACCATATGAGAATTTATTTTCATATCATAGGAAAATTATTGACAATAGTGAGTTCGTTGGATAAAAAAATCTAAACTGTATTGAGGAAGGTAAACATGATGTTGAAGGATCCTGACCTAAATTGTTAAATGATGATCTATGATATGCTTTTGATTAAGCATTCCAGCAGTCATACTCTAATTAGTTCAGTATCTTCATGTTGGAGTTAAAGAAATAAGAATTAATGGGTTCCATAAATATGTCACCTAACAAGAGAATTTTCATGGAGTGGTCTTACGTCTGTAGTTCCCGTACGACAAATTAGTTGTCACGTATTTTATACTTTATATTTAATACCACAAGTCATATATATTATGAACAATGCGAGATTGAAAGTATACACACACACACACCTCATTATATGGAGTATTAAATACAGTGGATCTCGTGGTCCCTTTGCAGAGCTATAAATATATTGGTTGTCACTTGCTTGACTTCCGAACTTCATAAAAGAGGGCAGAAAGAAAGCGAGCGGGGAGAAATCAACGAATCAGATGGAGAATTTCCTGTTTCTTTCCTTTCTTCATCCCTCTCTAACCGATCTCAGAATCCTGTCTCCCTTAGCTCTTTGTGGGCTGCTTGGCTCATTCCTTGTCTTGTACAGCAGCAGTAGTTGGCTAAAATCGCGAAGGCAAAGAAGCAAGCTCACAAGTCAAGGTATCAAAGGCCCCCCACCTTCGTTTCTGTATGGAAATGTCCCTGAGATGCAGAGAATTCAATCGACGGCGACCAAAGCTCCTTACTTCAACCATGAAATCTTGGCCCATGATTATACTTCAACGCTGTTCCCTTACTTTGAACAGTGGAGAAAAGTGTATGGTACGTACTGCTATCCCTCCCTTTTGATGTCCTCGATCTCCTTTCCCCCGTTCAATATCAACCTCTGTGCTCTATGCAGTCCTTTTTCCTTTTATTTCATTTCCTTTTTTTTTCTTTACTAATTGAAATTAAATTGTTGATATTACAACAATGTAATCCAAAAAAATACGCCAATGAATTAATCCCAAACGCCCACCTCTTATGTCCTTGACATTGAATCATGTCAAATAACATGCCTTTAATTTTTCTTATTATATAAAATTCGTGTGTCCAGAAGATTCAATAAAAAAAAAACAAGATTTCACCATGCCTATAAATTTAGATAGACGCAAAAAAGAAAGCCTACGCGCTCATGTACATCTATCACCCATATAATCTTTACTCTATATTTTACAATTGCCTCTGTATGATCGCAAGTCTTTTAATGTAGAAGAAAATACTGAAAATTTAGTGAAAATGTGATTTATTTGAAATTGGATGCCATAAGAATTAATGAGATAAAGTTAAAAAATGTAAATTGAAGTGGCAATAATGATGTAAAATTCATGCTTTGTATTATATTAGACCCAGCAAAATAAAAATGCGAAATCTTGCACTCGGGACCCCGTTCAACATTACTTTTTGGCTCTGGTGTTGGAAGAAATAGGTTTTTGGAAGAACCGAGAGATGCGCATTTTAACAAACGGCGGAACAATTTTCGGGTCAGTGGCAGAGTACAATTTGACCGGAAATTTTTTATATAAATGATATACCGCTGTAGCAATTACTGCCTAATAGCATACTACTGTAGCAATTACTGTCCAAGGGGGCGTAATTTGATACGTGCATGGATTGGCAGTGGCACCGACAATAATAGAAGAAGGCTAAAACAGAGAAGAAGACAAAAGGAGAGGAGGTCGGCATAAGAAAAGTAGAGGAAGAGGGTAAGGAGAAGAGATCGAGAGTGCGGAAAAGCAGAGAAGGAATGGGGAAGAGAAAGGAAAACCGAGGGAAAAGGGAGTGGGGAAATTGAGAGAGACAGAGGGGACGAGAGATAAGACAGCAGAAGGAAGGAATATCTCTTTGTTTCCATTTCCCCAATTGTACAGTGTAATATATAGTACAAGTGTAACTATTTCATTTAGTTTCCAACTGATTAGCCAACCAAACCATAACCAAATAGTAAAAAGAAAACGGGAGCCATAATATTGCATTTTTTATTAAGAGTACTTTATCCTCAATGTTGAATAAAAAAAAAACTTGGTGAAATATTGTCACTGTTAAATCGTCGAACACCACCTTCACAGTGTTGTTGTCCATCACCCGGGCAAACATGAGCATCACAAAATCAGCAATGGCAGCAACAAGTGCAATGTAATCCAGCTTTGTATGAAGAGAAGGCTTACATAATTGGAGTACCGCATCGTTGAATCCTCTGTAGTGTATAGGACAAGAACATGCACCGACACATGGAGCCGAATTAAATTCGAACCCAGGAATAGCTCCACAAATCTTGCGCAACCATTATAGCCTGCCTCTAACCGGGACTCCTGACAGGCTAGTTGAAAAGCTCCAATTCCGAGCAAGATTGCTAGGATCTAAAAGTTGACCCTACCATTTTTTTACAAAGGTTGCAAAGCCCCCAAATGAGTGTTGGTTGGTGTTACCCCGCCGAAGGAGAGTAATCCAAGTAGTTGGATGTCTAGTGGAAAGGCATCGCAAATAATCTTCCCCAATTTGATGTAGCTGATAATGCCGAGTTTCTACTCCATGTGCTACCTCAGCCTCTAACGTTGTCCCACGAAGAGGGTTAAATAAGGGAGGTCCATTATCAAAGTAACCTGTTCCAAGACCAATAGAATAAGCAACACCTAGGGAAGTCCACCCGAACACAAAACACACATGAGAATTCTCAATAGTTGCAAGAAGAGCCCCAGAGGACACTAGCACAGTAACCAACAGCATAAGCAGACCGCCATCTACCAAGGAACATGTTACTGATTGTTTGAAGTATGGCACCACAGCCATATTGAAAAATTTCAATGCTCTGAAAAGTTGTTTGGATAATGTCAAGTTTTCTAGCTCCTGCGGATGCTTCCCAAGGATACCAATGCTCTAAAAAGTTGTTTGGATAATATTTAGTCTTCTAGCTCCTGCTGATACTTCTCAAGGATACCAATGCAGCAATTGATAAATTGCAACTCTAGGGTCCAAGGTGAGGAAAACTCCCGAAGAATATCAGTCTCGCAAATAATCATCATATACTTAACAAGATCTACTTGAAATAGCTCCCTCAAATTCCTAAGCACAATAGTACCGAAAAGATTCTCAGCCACACCATCACTCTAACAAAGCACCCTACACAGTTGCATCCAACAGTCTTCACCATCACGTGGCAATGAAGCACCCTTATGTAGTTGGCCAAATTGAGAGTGATTCTTGTGCAACACCCTCCAGACTAGCAGCAGTGCCTTAGGCTTGACATTTTTATTAAACTCGATAATCAAATTGCTTGTACTGAATTCCTGGATACAAACTCTATACAACCCATCAAAAACAACAGTATGGGTGATCCTCCCACCTGGTTCCTTCTCTTGAGAGATGCAATGCTCGAGCAGTAACTTTTCTGTGATGTCTATGGAAATTCTCTTACTGATTTTTTTCATTTACACAAACCTTTCCTAGGATATAAGTCCGACCTCAACACACCGAAATCTATTACCAATCTGTGGGAGTGAGTTCTACAAATGGGGTAAATGTCATACCGCTGACTGCTCTCCCAACTCAAGACTGCATGTCCGGTAGAGTTCAACACACTGTGCGCTAGACAACCGTAGCTCCTCAGGTCATTAGTGGCACGACAATGATCAATCTTCACTTCATTACACAACTCAATCAGATCAACGGATGCTAACTGCCATATTGTATCCTAAACCGATTGACTGTTGTAATTAAGCTATTGAAGTGATGAAGAAGTTCTTGATGTAGCCACACCATTTATCAATTCTGAAGGCACAATTTCTCTCCCATCGAGACAAACAATTCTGCAACTAATTTGGTCCTTCACTATTGAAGAATTGATGGAAACACATCAACCAATTTTGTCCCTCAAAGGAGTAATGCATTGCTTTTTTGGGAGTCGAAATATGATGAAGTGAAGTGCAGATGGAGCCGTAATAGAGGCAAGTTGTGCCATTGTCTAGCCAGTGTTGTCTGCATCAATTATCAAGTATGAGATATGGAATGGCAAACTTGGAAAAGAGAGGTTGTTGAGTAGTGCTAAGGTGGTGTTAGTGGGTGGTTGGGTAAGTGGTGGACATGAAGAATGGGGTCGAAATGCATCCCTCATTTCCTCTCCCAATTTTGTGGTGTCTGGGAACAATACAAGCGGCAATAATAGGGGCTCGCGGTGAATTGTCATTTCTTTAGGAGGTTTTGGAGGGACAGTGGAGGAAGAGAGAGATTGCAGTAAGACCTTCAGGGTGTGAACAAACTACTTGGAGGGCAGCAGGCAGTGAGAATGTGAACATCCAACACTATCGGTCTATTAATTGGAAATGGAACAGAAGTAACGATTTGGACATCGGTTAATGTTTGTGGTAGGAAGGGGTAGGGTTGAGCAGTTTGGGGTAAATTTTTTAAGGTGAGGGCCGTGAACAATGAGGGAGTTGGAGAAAGAGGGAGATTTATAGATGACACTCTTTATCGTTTGATTAGGGTTGGTGACCGTGGGCTTTCATTGAGGGTTTGCTGGATGTGTGCCTTGGTGGAAGCAGAGCTACTGATGCGGTTGTCCTGTGGGAGTATGGACACAACGAATGGCGCAATTTCTGGTTGATGTAAGGGAAGATGAAGAGCGATGGTGGCGCCTGGTGGAGTTGGTAGCGTTCTGAGTGAATATTGGGTTGGGATTTGTAGATGTAGTAGTGGAATTGTGGTCGAAGATCGGCTAAATGTAGTGGTGGTTGGAAGCAACGGTGAATGATGGAAAATCACAGATGGAGAAGCCACAAGTGAGGAAGGATTTACTGGCCAGTTTCGCTCGATTCTACGAAGCGATTGCCGGATTTCAGCGAGGGTGTGTTGGGTTTGTGCGCTGATAGAAGCAGCGGTGGCAGTACTTGCGGCAAGGTTTGTTGTATTTTACCGGACGATCGTTGTAATGTTCTTCGACAGCTGCACAATGGAAGCTTCGAACGTCGTCAGTTCTTCGATTGTCAGCTCTTCTACCATGTCTCAATAAGAGTATCAAATGATACATGTACGGATTGGTAGTAGCACTGACAACGCTAAAACAAGGCTAAAACAGAGAAGAAGATAAAGGAAGGGGAGGTCAGCAGAGGAAAAGTAGAGGGTAAGAAGAAGAGATCAAGAGAGAGGAAAAGCAGAGAGGGAATAGGGAAAAGAAAGGAAAACCAAAAGAGGGCAGAGGGAAAAGGGAGTCGAGAAATCAAGAGAGACAGAAAAGACAGAGAGGACAAGAGAGAAGACAGTAGAAGGAAGGAATATCTCTTTGTTTCCATTCCCCCAATTGCACAACAAAATATATAGTACAAATGTAACTAATTTAGTTAGATTTTAACTGATTAGCTAACCAAACCGTAACCAAACAATAAAAGGAAAATGGGAGCCGCAACATAATTTGTATTATTCGTTTTGCCTCCAAATTTCGGCATTTTTAAATGAATGTTATTTGCCTGGAGAACAAATGATATCTTGTAACGCAATTGAAAGTGATTTGCTATTTATGGATGACAACTATTCATATGGATAGTTGACCGTCTGAAGCCACTCGTACTCCGCCCGGATGCTGTGTTGACTGCCTGCTGAGTAAAAGCATCTCTTTAATATTATTTGCCGTATCTAAATGGATAAAGGTTGATCTGTCAGTTTAGATAATCTTGGAAACCAGAATGTCTACTGATCTTCTACTACAGCAGGCATGCGCCACCTACTATTGAGTTTCCATATACTTCTTGGGAACCGTGCACCAACCATAGAGCAGGACACGGTTGTCCTGCTGCTGCTGCTGCTGCTGGAGCCTTTGTATATGCTCTTATATATATATACTTGTAGGCTAGTTAGAAAAGTGTGGGCGTGAAAAAGAAAGCAGAGTGGAAGTGTTGTAGTGAGTAGAAAACAAAGGAGAGGAAGAAGGCTCAACAGAAAGAGTGTGTGCATTTCCGCCTCATTATTCTGTAATCACTATCTCATACTTAGTGTATTTTTACGGACTAAACGTCCCGTGGTTTTTCCCTTGATTCATAAGGGTTTTCCACGTAAACTTGGTGTGTCATCGTTCTTGCGTTGCATTCATTCTTTGTTTCGATCTACGAGGTCTGGATAGTAGTCCGCCGTCTATACGGCCAACAGCTATAATGCTTCATGCCAACTACACGATAAATCGATTGCATATCTGCGGTCGACCTGTTCAAGTACAAGATTATTTTTTAGTAAAATAATTACAGCTTTTGAGCCGATTTAATATGTTTACAGGTTATCGCAATCGTTTTGACTAATTAAACGATCATAAGCTTAATATAAAATTTTTATCATATTTTAGATATAATATAATCCAGTAGAATTTAAGAAATAGGCATGTAATTTACAAACCCTTTGTTTTTTTTGGTAATTCAAGTAATTTACAAACATTAAATCCCAAATATATTTATAATTTAGAGGAGAATATAAAATGATTTATCGCCAATTATGCAGACTAGAACTCAATCATCTACACGCTTTGAAATGTTACATATCCTGTTTTTTTTTTGTTATGTCTTTTTTTATGAGAGTAAAAGTTATTTACTCTAATCTGAATTGAAGAATATTCAATATATATATGGTTACGGGTTACTCGTAGAAGTTTGCATTGATCTAAATGGAAGTTCATTATACAAAGTAGTAGTGTAGATCATTCAAATTCTCTATCCGAAATAGAGCGATTTGAAGACAGTGAGCTTAATTTCTTCGTACAACATCTAATTTGTGGGCGATGGGGGCAGAACTAAAAAAAGTAGGTTTTGTAGCACATGGTTTCAGTGCTTTTAAATTACTTTTCATCAGAGGAAAAAGCGAAATCGCCATCAAATTTGCTTTGGCCATCACATTAAAGTGATGTGTTTGGATTTATTCTTCGTATAACTTTACTTCAATTTTTTCAAAAAGTTAAGCCTAGTCTTCTACGATAAAAAAAAATCAAACTTACAGTAGAAATTTAAAGAAAGAATCACACACATATATATATATATTAAAAACTCTAAAATGTTCGTGTTAAGATATTTTTACTAAAAAGAAAAGCAAAGAAATTCTCTTGATATGGCAAATGAGATAGATGGCTTTTGAATGATGACATGCTTTGATTAGCAGTCGGTAATCTGGAGCTAATCAATTCATCTATTCATCGTTCAATTGTCGAATTCTTCATTTACTCCCGAAAGCGGATCAATGGTTTCTGTCTAATTTAGATAAGAATTTGGGAATGCTAAATCAAGCTTGGCCACATTATAATCGATTACTAGAGTAGAGAAAAAAACCATAATTATACTTGATGCGTATCTAGATCCGAACTTCAAACGGATTTGGATTCGTCTGGATAGTTTGAACCGGCTCCGTTCTCTGAGTATGAATCCTGCACACCACTAAAAAGAACAGGAGGTCAGTGTGTCAACGAAAAGTTGTCCCACTGAAAACACTCTGACGTTCAAGTCAGTAAATGACCTTCGAAAATCAGAAGGTAACTGAAACTGAGAAGAGAAAGAGTAAAAGAAAGAGTGTGTGGATCTCCAGATGTAAGAGAGGCGAAAGCCGTCGTCTTGAATCTGGAGGGTGGGGAGGCAGTGAACGACTGTTAGAAGCGCGTTGTTTGCTTTAGGTTTTTCCTGAGTCTCAGCAGAGAGTAGAAGATCGTCTCTCCGTGAGTGTTCGAGTTTTCCTGTCTCAAAGTTCGCCTGTGTTGAGGTTTGCGTGTGTTTACGTAACAGAAAGCGTCCATTGAATGATAATTCAAGGGCTTATTTATGATTGAGAGGGCGATCCTCCTCCTTTGGAAGGAGTGATTTCCTAGGTGATTCTTGGCTGGCTTACCTTTCGGAGCAGATGCCAGTTGCCAAACAGAGTAAGGTAGTTTCCTTCCGTGGCGGTCAGCAGCTTTCCAAACTGCTCACCTTCTTTACGTGTATTTTATTGTTGGAAAAAGCCCCAGTTGGCTGGGAATTGGGAAAATCTAGCGTCTTCCTTGTGGGGAAGGTGCCGACTTTGTCAATGCCCCTTTGGGAACCAACTGGGACCGTGGAAGTTGCCGGGAAAGCCGTTGCTGATCGCCTGATGGATCATGGGCTTGAATGGACCAGGCCCGTTACTGTTGAAGAACCTCTTTTGGGCCGAAGATGCAGTACACAGACGGTCAACATTTGAGTTGACCGTCTGTGTGCGCGTTGGGCGCCTGGACGGTCAACGCTAGTGTTGACCGTCCTGAGCCTTTCAGTTCTTGGGCCTGTTCTCCAACTGAGTCGTTAAAATATTGACCGTCCTTCTTGGGCTTCCGTTGACTTTGGACCAGCCCATTTTGGTATACCCATCACTAGCCCCCATGCCAGTGGTCAGAATTCTGGCCTCCAGTATGTTCATAATGGGATGCCCCTTATTGTCCTTCGGTGTTTGAGAAGAGTTTGACTGAAACTGTTGACCATCTTGGTCAGTTTCGGAGAAGAAATGTTGACCAGAATTATTGACCGTCTAGGTCAATTCAGGAGAATAATATTGACCAGAATTGTTGACCGTCTAGGTCAATTCCGGAGAACAATATTGACCAGAACTGTTAACCATCTTGGTCAATTTTGAAGGATAATATTGACCGGAATTGTTGACCGTCTAGGTCAATTTCGGAGAGCAATATTGACCGGAATTGTTGACCATTTTGGTCAGTTCCGAAGAAGCTTTCTGCCAGGCCTGATGGATGCGTGGCCATCAGCCGGTTTGCAGGCTATAAAATGGGCACGTGTCTCACTTTGGTGGGGCGGATATCCTGGCCATTAATGCGTCAAATATCTGCCTTTTGAAGAGCCAAGTAGGGAGGAGACCGTGGCAGGACTGATGGCATCCTTAATGAGGGGTTTCAACGTGTGCTTGGCATTTAAGGTTTCCCTCCACACTTAGAAAATCCTTTACGCTTCCAGTCCTTCGTCTTCTTCGTTCCCAACCTTCAGAAATCCTAGTTCTTCGTGTAACCATGGCCTCCGTCACAGACTTTGCCTCCATTTTGAGAGAGAATGACGTTAAAGCTTTGTGTGTCGAGTTTAACATTCCGAAAGAGATTGCGTGGAGAGTTCCGGGAAAGAACGACAGAGCCTATGCTCCACTGGAGGGGCATATCATAGTTTATGAGGCCCACTTGAGGAGCGGCCTCCGTCTCCCGTTGCCGGATAACTTGCAGTCCGTTCTGCGAGCCCTGCGAGTCCCAGTCGCCCAACTCCACGCCAATGCCATACGGTATCTTTGCACCATGTGTATTTTTCTTCGAAAGCGTGGTAAGAAGCTTAGAATGTCCATGGTTAGGGTTTTGTTCAAGATAAACCAGGGGGGAGAGTGGATATCGCTCGTCCCCCGTCCTGGCCTAAAAATAAATAAGGCCATACACGACTCGTTGAAGAATTGGAAGAACCGGTTCTTCTTCGTGAGTGTGGGGATGGCCTGGCCCCTTGTGAAGGACTGGGGCCAGGTTCCGAAAGCATATACGAGGATGCCGACTATGGTGGAGATGGCAGCCCAAGAATGGCTCACCAAGGCGATCAAGGAGAATCCCAATAATTTTAGGCGGGATTTCCTGGTTTCCCTGGCGGAGGCCAAAAAGGTGAACTGGGGGCCGCCATCCCCGGTTCAAAAACTACGGCCGCCGGTGAGGATGATGAACCCTGAAGACTCCAAGGGCGTAATCATCCGCATGCGGTACACTGACGAAGGGTTTATCAGCCCACTGCCTGAGAAAGTGCTGGAGACGCCTTCGTCGTCGTCATCACACATTGATTACATCGCTGTCGGGATCTGTAGTAGAGCTGGTAGCTCTACGGATTGGGAGAAGACCCCTGAGGGTTGGCCGGTTGAAGCAGGAGGAGTCATTCTGGCACAGCCCGCGTCGCGAGTGGTTCCTGGTGCTGTATGGATGGAGTCTTTTGAGGAGCCAGCTTGTGAACTTGCGGCGAACGCACGGACTTTTGCTGTGGAGCCAACAGTGGGGCTCGACTCTTCAGCAGCTGCTCCAGAGGCTGCAAGAGGGGAGCCTGCAGCTGTCGCGGTCGAGACTGATGAGCTCTTAGAGCGCATTATGGAGGAGGCAGCTACGAGCCTGGCTCGAGAGGACGCTCCTGGTCCACCGCCACCTGGGCCAGGTCTGGAGGCTAGGCCTGAGAGGCCCGCGAGGAGACTTTGTGAGGTATGATTCCTGTAATAGCCTCCTTGTACTTCCTTCTTTCTCGTATTTATAACTTACACTTTGTTTTTCTCTTGTGCAGTCGAGGAGGCTGATTTCTGCCTTTTCCAGGGAGGTGGTGCAGCATGACTAGGCGATTGCGGATAGGGAGGCGGAGATCGCCTGGCTGGATGCCAGATTGGTCGCCTCAGGAGGGGAGCATCATGAGGAGACTGCTACCCTTGAGGCTGTTCTTTTGGGCGTGAAAACGGACAATACTGAGCTGAAGGCTGAGGTTGCTCGCCTAAAAGAGAAAGATGAATGAGGCAATGTGAGCCTCAAACGGTTAGTTGATCGAGTTGCAGCCTTAGAGAATGACCTGACCCTCCGGATCCGTCCCCACGAGGTCGAGGCCATGATGCACGTGCGGTTGTTGGAGGGGATCAACATCGGTCGTCGCGTTGCGCGGTTGATTGATCCTGATTTTCCAGTTGAATTCATCAATCATTCCAACGGAGCGGTGCTACACAGAGACAACCTAGTGAGGGAGCCCCAGGACAGCCAGAGGCGGCCGTAGCCTTTTGTACCTTTTTCTTTTTATTT
>JAOVVI020013937.1:0-11672 GCA_028571085.2 Nepenthes alata | reverse complement strand
TGTGAGTGAGTAAAAGCAGTGGGTTGTGCTGGGCTGAGGTGAGTGTAGTGAGGTGAGTGGGGGCGTGGGTGTGGGTGTGGGTGTGTGGCAGAGTGTGTATGTTGACAGCAAGGGTGTGAGTGGCCATGTGTGTGGGGAATGTATTTATTTATATATATATTTATATGTATGTATGTATGTATATGGATATATATGTATGAATATATGTATATGCATGAGAACATAGATGAAAAGGTCTGTAGAGAGCATTTACAGTTTGTCTATGTTGCATTTAAAAATATATATGGGTATGTGTTTGGAGTTATGTATGTATATTATATGCTGATTTTACTGAGAGTGCTAGTTATAGAATTGGAATCAGTTGATTTAAATGTTGGCCTTAGTTGTAGGCATCGCACCGGAACAGTATAGAAGAATGATTAAATAGTGAATTAAGCCAAAATAAATTATATCTCGGTTCCGTGATAAATTCCTTTGTGTTAGATTTGATGGTGTGAGTATGATCGTTGTCAGCACTAAACGACAGTTTCATCATTATAGTTGCCAAGCCTTCTTTGTGTTATAGTTGATCGCATGAGTGTTGCGATTATTGGCTTTCTACGGTTAAGGTCGAGAAGGGTGTATGAAAACATTAAGGTATCTAGTCAAATGGGAAGCCACGGTACTTTATTGTGGTCTATACTTATCCGATACTAATTTCTGTATCCTGGTGGTGTTGAGGTACATTGCCTCGATTGGTGTGATGCTTATAGCCATGTGACCATCGTAATTCATAATATTGAGGATATCATGGCAGGAGATGCTAGGTTTGAGTCGGAAGAGGAGCATGATGGTGAGATCATCCGTACCTGGTTGAGTCGGATAATGAGCATACTAGGAAAACGTCTGTACTTTGTTTGGCAGTCTCTGGGGACCATGGATTTTGGTTGAAGGTCAAACTTGCGAGCATCGGGTAGCCCGTGCAAATACCCAACTGTCGGGGGTATACATAGCCTTTGGTTCACAGTGGCAGAATAAGATCCAGGAGTTTCTTTATGATATTCTATGATTGTGAGTACCTCAAGAGTTGTACTGACATTATCCTTATGTTGGATCCTGTGGTATCCGGGTTCAATGGAATCCAGATTGGTTATCATCATGATTATGCCAATCATTCTCGCTGACATATGGACCAGGAAATCCCCACTCATCCTTGACGTTGGATTCCAGAAGATTGCCGTTGGTTATTGGCACTCTTGTTATTTTTGTGAAATACAGGTCAAGTGTGACCCAACTTGCTTAGAATCGTATTTACAACATGTTATAATTTTCTCGGATATAGTAGATTGTTAGAATAATGTTGAGACCTTTATAGTGGTTATCCGAGATTGTTATTGTATATAGCGTTTTTGATTATTATCACTTGTTGAGTTTTGGCTCACCCTTACATTTTCTTGGCTCCAGATTAAGTAGATAGCATTTATCCCGGCGGCGAAAACATCTGTTACCGCAAGAAGAAATTTCAGGTAGAGAAGAAGGTCCCGGTGGCTAGTAGATTATTTCCGTGAAGACATCCAAGTTTAGTTTGTCATAGGATTTGATAGTTCTGAGTGTGCGGCTGGAGCCATGCTTTTGAGTGTTAAGGCTCGGGTCGCCAACACTTAAGCAACTAAGAAGTGGTTGGGTTGCCAAAAAATTGACCTCTTTAGTTACAGTGAATGCAACATTCAAGAATAGGAGGGCTCATTTGGAAGATTTTGGGTGATCAAATTCTTAGTCATGCACGGGACAGAAAAGAATGGTGGATGCAACAAAAGCAAATCAAAAAATTGACCATAGTGGGCTATCATTCAATGCTCACTAGTCTAAACCCAAGCAGGTTTCCTACATGAATAATCAAATTCAGAGAGCCAAATACGAAGCAGCATACATACAAATCAGCAAATTGCTTTATTTCTAAGGCACAATCTAATTTGCATATTGCACAAATTTGGGCAGACAATCCTCTATTTTTGAACAGTGGTATAAACAACGCAACATAACTAATATTTTTTAATGACGTTGAAGTTATAATATGGCTACTCTTTTATGTTAAAGGAGAAATTGTTGTTGGATATGTCACCATTATGTTGGGTTCCAATCAATTATTTTTTTATTTTTATAGCATAAACTGTGTATCATGGATTCAAAATAGTAACCTTTCAGGCATTAAATTCTCCTTACGATGTTATATTGTGCCACATGGCCCAATATCAGTGTTCCATTTGAATCTTTAGTTATATTTTGTAAATAATTGTGAACTCTGAATAAAATTTAACCTATACCCCCATAAAGGGCACATCAAAGAAAAAGTTATCATACAAGAAAAATATAGAAATTAAAAGTCATCGCTTCTAATGAATCTATATATGAACGGATTGTTACCAGCTGGTGCATGTTCCATTTTGTTATGAAAAAATTCTCTTCCCAGCCATCAACAAAAGACATTCCATTTAAGAAGGTTGAAGTAACATAGCCAGGAGCACCTGTCAGTGAACAACCATTCAGAATCAATTCTCCCATAACCTTGATGAATACCAACTTAAGCTTAAATTGTAAAAAAATCCATTTTCTTCGCTCAGTAAATCTTAATAAACTAGAAAACTGAGGTAGTAGTATTGTAGAAGACATTTAACTAATAAAAGGCTGGTAATAAAAGATGGAGTTTGTTGGGCAACATATCAAAAGGAATTTCCAGAATTTAAATTGACTCGTTAGTATTGCAGAAAGGCATAGCTGCATGCAGCAAAGAAGTACCAATACTTTGGAACCAAAAAAAAAAACAGTATCAACACGTTGGAATCAAAAAAAGTAGTACCAATATGCTGACACTTCACAAAGCTTAAGTTTACAAAGCAGTAGGAATTGAAATAGGGGTGCATGGGTGAAATATCCTGCCTATGAAACAAAGCACCTAAAGCTTCAGGCAGGAAAAATAGACGGTTCCAATAAAGCATTTTCCTAGATTGGAAGTACCCCTTTCTACACTTTGACTCCTTAGACTGACAAAATATATTAAGAAAAAAGCAACAAAAAACACATTCTATTTACCACGCAATTCCCAATTAAAATTGCGTATTACAAAATATCATGCTTGAGCATATTGGCGACTAATCAGTACAAACACCTAGAAATAATGATCTATAATCTTCATCAATAACATCCTAAATTTTAGTTTAGGTGACATTGTTCAAATTCAGCCAAAATTTCTGAATTTAAATGCGAACTATACATTTTAAAAACCAGAAAAACTTTCAGGCCAAGAAAATTAAGCATTTTCAGCAAACATTCGAGACTGTTTCTAGAACAGAAAAAATGCAAGTAGTTGGAAATACAAAGGAACTAAGGTGGCCACAAAACAAGGAAAGATAACAAAGGAAAACGATATATATATATATATATATATGGGAGCTCCCCCAGCGAGCTCTCTCCATTCTATCCATTACACTATTTAGTAAAGTTTAAAGGCCAGTTTGAAGAAAGTCCAATATCTAAACATGCGAAGTCACCGAAACCATCCCAAAACTTTCTAGAGGTACCTATTATAAGAAGTGAAAATAAATAGGTAAACCTGATTTCAGCTGCAGTTTATTTGCTGTTAGATAAGTAAAACTGTCCCTATAGCTAAACTAAAGATAATATATATATATATATATATATATATATGGAGAGCAATGCAAAACTATGAAAACGTGGGCAAAATCCTACGGTGAACCACTCCAATTCGTAACAAGATCCACACCTAGACTAAGGCCTTCCCCTATATCAGTTTACAACAGTATATACTGGATAATGTGAAAATTGGAAAAAACTGAAGAACACAAACTGAAATGATTTTATGTGGTCAATATTTTAAGATCCTAATGAACATTCAAGCTCATCAATATGTAGCTTGTAAGTGTCTTGGAAACTTTAAAGACTATGGCCCAAATAAATTCATCCAAGATTTAATGCTTAATCATAAAAATAACATGATATAGTCACTGCAACCATATTTAACACCACTTTGCTTTAGAGAAAACAAATACAATTTAACGCCTAATCATGAAGATAACATGATGTAGTTGCTGCAAACATATATAACACCACGTTGCTTTAGAGAAAACAAATACAAGTTATTCAACAGCCATGAAAAATGAAACACCCAGGTAACTGTATTATACACTATAAGATATAGTCATAACAGTGCAAATCAACATGGCTCTGTGTGTGTTAGTCCATTTAGTAAATGTCCAGTGTCTGGTTCAAGCTTGGTTCATCTGATATAGAAATTGAACTTCCAAGTGTTACCAGCAACCTCTGCTATACATGCAAGCTTGGATCACTTTCAAACCTCATATAGTAAACAAGAACCACTTGCCTTGAAATGGTGTTGATATTGCTATCCAATTCTTCACATATTTCTCAAAAACCTGCAGGTAAATAAGTTCACATAAGACACTGAAATTCCCAATCGTGATTGCCAATTCTTTAGTAGAAACCTGTGTATACTGTAAGCACTAAAAAAGCATAAATACAGAATTACATAAACTAAGGCAAGAAGGAAAATCAAATAAAAAACAATCTAAAAGTCTTACATTTGAGTGCAGGGACATGAAGCATTTTACAATAATACCCCCCATGGAATGACTTATTATGTTCATCCTTTTCCCACCTGATGTTGTGTATACTGACTCCAGCTTTGCAGCAAAACGCTCCATTGTTTCCTGCAACCTAGAGAATGAAGGCAATGCCCATAGAAGATAGCATTAAAAGATCTCCAGAAACCAGACATCATTTCCTTCCATTTTAAGGTTTCTTTTAAAATAGATTAAACAAAATCAGTTTTCAACAGTATACTGCCCACCTCATTTATCTTGGTCAACAAAACCTTTATCCAGTAAATATGAAACTTCAATACAAGAAAAAAATACGAGCATACACCAAATGATCTTAACAATTAGATGTTCTTCTGAAATAAAACTGATCCCTTTTAAGTCTGAGTTCTTATGTAACTTACAAAGATCCCAAAAAGTGTGTAGTGGACGTGTAATTTAGGAAGAGAAGACCCCATAATCAAGTTAAATACAAGAAAAAAAAGGGTACAAACAAACAATCAACTGGAGCTAAAACTGTAAGTATCAGCCGCAATTCCATTGTCATGGATGGATCTAATCAGATACCTATTACTTTGCCGAAAATCATATCCAAAACCAAAAAGTGTCTTCCCCTCTTGAAATCCCCATTTGACCATTTCAACTATCATATCATGGAAGTAGTATACACAATCTCTTCCAAGGATCTGCAGAACAACGTAAAAATTTCCATGAGAACATCATTCACAATATTTAACTTTCAGAAGCACACAACAAACAAGAACCTCAATCAATGAAACTGTCGTATAGCCTATCCTTTGTTTTCAAGACATCACAACTGAACAGCAACTAAATTTTATTTTTGATGTACATATGATCTAAAGGAGCAAGATACACACAAAAGTAATCACAGTGGATACTCAAGTGGACGCATGTTAAACAAACAGGAAGAGAAGATAGATATGATTTCCCAGAGTTCACCCTGTCAGTGCATAGATTTCGTCTCCAGCCAATTGCAGTTTCCCTCAATTGAATAAAAACAAGCATGAGATGCATATTGGACTGACAAGATTTTCTCTATTAAAGGGAGAAAGGAAAGGTAAAATCATGGTCTACTAAGGGAGGCTTGTCAATATCATAAGATAAACAATAGAGCCATTCCCTGAAGAGCATTAAAGCTGCATTCCCAGAAAAGAAGAGAAGGTAAGAATTGGTCCCCAAAATTACACAATTGAGCTGCATTTATTCAAATTGTAACACAGCTCTTTAACTTCCACACAAATATAGCCCACGTATTGTCTAGATAAGGATAGACTATCTCAAACTATCATGCTCACAACAAATACAGTTTCCCATGCACAGCATTGAGAAGCCCACACATGACCGAGTTAAAACCCATCAAACTTCAATCTCCCCTTTCCTGTTAAGGTGACATTACATAATCCCAATCTCTTTCCTTAACTTCATTTAACATCAACATGCAACTCCATCACAGTTTTGGATTCTTTATACATTATGCTTCTGACATCTGTCTGGACAACCAAAACAAATTATTCTCATGAGGCCATTTACCAGTTTTAATGTGCTCCCAATAAAATAAAACAGCTCATGTAACCACCATCATTCAATATACAATGATTCAGTAATCTCAAAATATATCCAAAAAAATCTAGAATGATGAAATCCAGGTATGTAAAGCCACGAAAAAAAAAAATCCAGGTTATCTTCACATTCGTAAAATGAATAGTTGCAATACAGGATCTTCCAAACACCAGAATTCAAGCAGTGACTTCAAAGACCAGTTAAAACAGATGCAAAAATAACTATAATCAACAGACAAAGAACCACAGAAAGGTGTAGTTTAGAAGTAGACGGACATTCAATTATGCAAAAGAAGATGGTGTACCATGTCAGGGTCCAGGACATCAATTGCATAGAGCCCATATCTATCATCAGGGATGACAACATTTGTCTTGGGATCCAGAGACACTGTTTTACCTGCCTCACATAGGGAAACATGTTTTTATTCATCTAGCACTTGAAATATAAACCTAACAACAATAACAAACAGAGATCTAAAGAATTCCTCGGAATCAGGCTGACTTGTCTGTAGAAATAGTAATTCAAGTGGATATGGTCACATATCTAGGAGCTAAGAACTTCGATTAGGTGTGAATTTGTCAAAATAGGTGGAAACTTTTCAGTCAAGCTTTAAAGCTCCTAATCAACCCCAGATCCAAGTACATTTTGATACCAAGATAGATACTAAATTCAAAATCACAAACCATGATTCCTACCATAGATATTCTGGCTCATTCCAAATATGCACATATAGAAAACAAAATCGAGACGAGCATTTGAAGTGGTTTAATTGGTATGAAAGATGAAAATCACCAGCTATACCAAGAAGGACGTGTAGGTATGTAAGAGGTTAATTATGAAAAGGGCTTGAGAAGAATGAAGAGAATATGCATGAAACCATCCAGCATGACCCTGTATATTTGGGGCTAAAACAAGTAATGGTCTATGACATACCTTAATGGATGTCAACTTATTTAGCTGACCACAATCACAGGAAAAGGCTCGCCAAATTCAGTTGGTCGAAAACAGGGGGTGTTTTCTAAAATTTTTCTAGAAAAACAGAAAATTTAGAAAATATATTTAAATCTGTCCATTTTTCATTCAAAAAGTTGAAAGATAGAATTATTAAATTTTACAATTTTAAACTAAATTTTGAAAAACTCAGAAAACATCAAGAAGATGTTTTCTAAATTTTTTCACTGGCTATGAAGCACAAATTTCCATTTTATGAAATCTATTTATACAATAATACTATCAGAATTTGCATTTATGGATATTTTATTGTATAAGTTTTCAAATAAAAATATGTGCATTTAGTAAATAATGAAATGTTGATTCAATTTACAACCAATCTTATTTGTAGTTTTAAAAATTTACTCATTTGAGTTACCAAATATTTTTATATTAAATTAATAATAATTTCACTCTACGAATTGAAAAATACAATTATATTTTTAATGTGAAAAACTCAAAATACAGTCTTTTAATCAATTGTTAATTTTTTTGATAATGATAGTATTTAGATTATTGTTGAACGTTTTCTATGACTTAAAAAATACTGTGCATTGTTAATTTAATGAAAAAATTTAACTAGCTTTCTTAATTTAATGAAAAACTTAAATTCACTATATTACAATAATTTGAAAGATCATCTTTATTGAAAATAATATTATTAATATCTATTTTTAATTTATTAAAAATTAAATATATAGGTGATACCATAAAAATTTAAGTATTAGTAGATTTATACTCGAATCATTAATTTGGCAATGATAAAATTAAATTAGAGTTCAACTCATTAGTTTAATGAGTTTAGTTCAAATAGACTAAGCTAACGCTTTTAACAAAGTCAAAGCTAATGGTTCAACATCAAGTATACAAAGTACATTGTTCGGACTTTTGTTGGCAAATTTTGTGACATAGCATTGTAGTTTGAGTTAGATCTCAAGTGTCTTAATGTTTGCTCAAAGTTTACTCGTATTTTGCTCAAATATCAAAATTCTCGCAGAGGTCTCTGCTTGAAATGTGCTTGAAATTACACATGATCAAAAACTGTTAATTCCCATTATGTATGTCTCTACAAGTATTTTGATTGACCAGCAGTTAACCATATCCATTACCAAATAGTTATCTTCCACTATACTTATCTCTACGACTACTTTGACAAACCAGTAATTAATGTTGCCCACTACCCACTTCTAAGATATTGCTTTGAATGAATATTTTCTTTATTAACCATCACTTAACTTTTTTTAGGTGTGGGCCACATCTTTTAATGCTTGTAGAGAGCACTACCTTTTGAAGAGTTATTGAACTTTTAAGAGATTTTCATAATTTATTTGATAAGATGTTCTCGAAATGTTTTGAAAATCTCTCACCCACAACCTCCGAAATAAATTACTTCACGTGCAAATGTGTGGCTCTCTTATGTAAAATTGATGCATTGATTTTGGATAGAATCTCAAATCAATAAAGGAATATCCCAAAAGTCCATAAGGAGTTTTGATCCATGGTTTGGAGGGCTAATCCATAGAGTGGACATTTTAGTAGGGGTCACATGTTAAAGAGAGTTGGCTAGGAGGGTCTAGTGCATCTTTATCTATTTACTATAAGTTGAATTTCATTGGCATGAAAAGCCTAGAGGATCTTCTCTTGAACTAATTGGTTCTTGATTTTCCCTTTGTCAACAAGAGAATGGGTCATTCACATTTCTACAAGCTACAATTATTTTATTGTAATTGTGGTCATCCTATTCTACATGTGTTGAAAGAGGTGGGTCAAAATCTCAATTTTTTTAATTGGCATCAAAGCCATATTTCAGTCCTTAACCCACATGATTTTAGTGTATAGAGTTTAGGTTATGTTAGGTGAATTCTGAATTGATGGTTATCAAAATTCATTTTCATATATATGTTGTTGCATTTTGTTTTGTCACAAAATTGTCAAAAAGGAAATTGCCAGAACTTTTGTTGGCAAATGTCATGACAAAGTGTTGTATTTTAGGTTACACCTTAAGTATCTTGTTGTTTGCTCAGAGTTGACTTGAAGTTAGTTCAAGTATCAAATTCTTGTAGAGAACATCGCCCAAGATGTGCTCAAATTTTAGATCGAGCAAAAACAGTTATTTTCCACTATGCATGCCTTTGCAACTAGTATGACTGACCAGAAGTTCACCATTACCCAGTACCCACTTTTGTAATAATGCTTTGACCAAACCTCTTATTTGTTAACCATCACTTAACTTCTTTTTTTTTCCAAACATGGCATAGATCTTCAAGGCCTGTTGAAAGCACTACCTTTAAGAGATTCACCAAACCTTTTAGAAATTTTTATATTTCTATTTGATGAGAAATTATTGAAATGTTTTGAAAATCTTTCACCCACAACCTTTGAAACACATTACTTGGCCTGCATATGTGTGTCTTGTATGTAAAATTGAAGGGTTGATTTTTCATTGGAATCTCAAGTTGATAAAGGAAGATCCCAAAAGTTCAAAAGGAGTCCTAAACCGTGGTTTAGAGGGCCAATTGAAACAGTGGACTCTTTGATAGGGGTCATTTGTCAAGAAGAGTCTACTAGAAGATTTAGTACGTCTTTACTGTTATACTATAAGTTTTTAGTGAATTTATCTTTTACTAGATTAACTTAGACATTTTCTCTCAAACTAGTTGTTTCTTGAGTTTATCTTAGTCAACAAAATTATGTGACATTTGCATTACTATAAGCTTTTAATGATCTTGTTATGGTTGTAGTCATTCTACTCTAAGAGTATATTAAAAGAGGCAAGTCCATACCGCAACTTTTTATACATTATAAAATATCTAGACAAATGTCATTTTATATGATATTTCTAATTGAGAACCACATTCAATGCATAGAATTTTTTGTAACTTTCTATAACAATGATCAAACTATTACAAATCGAGTTTGATTAGGTAGTTTATTATAAATAAGTATACTAAATAAATTTATCAATCATTTTGTTGATTAACAAATTTTATTATATTTTGGGTGATTGAAAATTTGTTAATAACTATCAGTAAACGTTAACTAAATAAAATATTAATGTTCTTAATAGAAAGAAATTTCAATTTTTAGGAAAACCGGAAAAATGAAAAACTGAAAAGGAAATGAAATTTTGAAATCAAAAATGGAAAACTGTTTTCATGGCCTTAGTTTTGTTTAGTCCGATTTTCAGACATGCACAAGCAAGTTGCAGCAACTTCGATTATATTCGAGAGAAATACGGACTTGAGCCATACAGAAATTCAGCATAATCACATGCGATTGCCAAAGAATCTCATACATCAATAAGATAACGAGAAGAATCCAAACAATTTTGAATTCCTCTTACCAGTAGAAGGATCGAAGAGGGACCACAGCTTCGTGCGGACCTTGTAATTGGCACCAAAAATCCGAACCCAGACGCGCTCCTCACGCCCATTTTCGTCGACCGCATGGAGAATAGAGCCCCCCACTCCAGGAACCAGAAGAACCGGATCAAGATCAGGGTCTACGTACGGTTGTGACTTCCTAATAAGCTTCAGCCACATCTCCACCGATTGCACTATCTCCTCCAACAATACAGGCATCAACAATAAACAATAACGACGGAAATTACCTTTTTCTTTAACTTCTGCTGATTGGGAAATTGGCTATTCAATCAGTTCAGCTTCTTAATCAATCGTTTAGGGTTCGTTTAGAACAAATTACAAGAGTGGTTGGATTGCACAAATTTCAACTGTCTCGACGAATTGAAAGAAGAATTAGGTTTGAAGTCTCCAAACTGGGTAAAAATGGATGAAGTAAAGGATGGGAGTCGTGAGGCCGACGCAATAAAGAGGAGCGAGAGGAAGGAGGGAAGCCTTTTTCCGGTTAAAAATGGTTCACAGGTCTAACGCTGATTCCGTCCTTCGGTGAACTTCGCCGGTCTCGAGCGCACGCGTCTCTAATCTACATCGATGCGAAGCTTAGGGCAGTCAAACTATTGGAACAAATATAAATCTATTTATTTGGTTTACTTTAACGAAAAATGTGTAAATTTTAATGTTATATTTTTTTTTTTTTGGTTTGGTATAAAATTAAGAAAAATTAAGTAAATTGAAGAAAATTTAAGTAAAATTAATTGACTTACAAAAATTCTGCATTTTTGACAATATAAAAGGATGAATAATATGAAAAATAATACACTAAATTTTATTTTTGTTTAACTATTGTGTGATTTAATATATGATGGGTCCTAATAAAATGTATCCTAACTCGGTTGATAAAATTAATATAATATTAAAAAATATATTATTCAATCCATCTAATATTAAGTATAAGAAAACTCATAAACTCAATAACAACAATCAATAACTTCCATTTAACCAAATTAGAGGCTTCTATCAAATTTTATTTTGTCATGCAATGAGGTGAAAAGTTATCTATTTTAACAACAAAGCCCAAATAATTGATTTTGGCATAATAAATTATTTAAAAAAAAAATAGAGGATTTAA
>JAOVVI020013936.1:1544-11673 GCA_028571085.2 Nepenthes alata | reverse complement strand
TCTAAAAATATTGTATTTGTTAGACTACTTGCTTAAATAATTAGGTTAAGAGTAAACTTTTTTATTTATTCAAATAAAAAATTTCTATTGGATAATATAATATCTCAAATTTTTATCCGAATAAATTAGGATTATTTGTTATTATTATTATTGGGTAATATGGGTGTGATGAAAATTAATTAAATATTATGAGATTTTGAGGAATGACTGAAATTGTGAGCTGATGCTCGGAGGATACCTGTGTTGTCGGAGTACCAATTTAAAATTTAGAATTAAAGAAACATAAAAAGATATATAATAATAATAATAATAATAAACGAAAGGAAAAAAAAGAAAAGAAAAGAAGCATAATGCGGGTTCGGGGAGAGAGAAAAAGCGGAGAGAGAGGAGGGTTTCGCGGGGAAGAGGCGACAGAGGAGGCCACCAGCCGTCGTCTTCGAAGCAAATCGGCGTCGAAAATGGAAGCTCAACGAAGCTCACTCTTTGATATGTGTCATGGTGTGAAGGAAAGGAGGAAATAGCACAGGCCAAAGGAGGAGCCGCCACTGCCATCACCATTGTCGGAGGAATCGAGTGAAATTGAGGTAAGTAAATCCTTTCTTACTCCTTGTGGATAACGATTTGTGGCTTGCATGTACCGATTTTGCGGAAGTCAGTGAGAATTTGATGGATGAGGGTTTGTAGGCACGGTGGAAAGAGAGAAGAGGGAATATCGATGGTCGTTGTGCCACCGTGGTCGCCACTGTGTTGTTGCTGGTTGCTGCTATTTTTGTTGCCCGTGCCTGAACCGTTGTCGGCAGAGGAGTCTGAAGAGAGAGGGCAAAAGCGACGTGCGGAGAGGGGAAGCCGTCACCAATTACCAGCGCTGCCGGTTACCTGCGCCGTCGTTCATCGTCGTCGAGTGCTACTGCCGTGGTCATCACCGTCGACCCTGCCCGGAGCCACCATCGGTGAGAGAGAGAGAGGCAGAATGGGTAGCAGTAGAAGCCGCGCGAGGAGGGAGATAGGGGCGAGCCGCGGGTGATGCGCCAGCGGATAGAGAAATGTGCCGTTTGGATAATTCGGGACATCCTTTATTCAAATCTGCGGTGTATAAAGTGGACACAAAGATCTATAACCCCTTTTCTTGGTCTGATTTAATATCCAATATATTTTGAATACTATTTAGAGATTTTATTGACATCCATGTTATTTTTATATATCCCATCTGTTTATTTTGTACATGCATATATTATAGATATGTTAATTTTACATGTTTCGAAAGTGCAAGCATGTATTATAAATATGTTAATTTTGCATGTTTCGAAAAGCCTATTATGAACCGCTAAGAATTATCGGTCGGAAGCCTTATAATTTTATTTGGCATAATATGAAATGGAATTCTTAATTCTCCCAAACTCCAAAGAAAAAATTATGCATCAAACTATAAACACGTGAGAATTCAAGTTCATGAGGAATATGAAAATCTGTATAAAAATATACTCGTGAAAAAAAAAGTCTGATGATGAAGAAAATTTTGTAATTAAGTGATAAACTTATGAACTGTTCTACGAAATAATGAATTGATTGATTTACGAAACATTTTTCAACAGAGTGGGAACGAAGGAATTTGTGTTTAAGAATAGAATTTCCTAACAAAATAAGGAACTAAGAACTTGGACAAAGGATTATGGATAACAAATTTTGACATGCCATGAATATTACAGTGGAAACTCCAAGATTACTCTAGCCGTATATCCTAACTGTATTATATAATGGGTGGAATTTCTTGGCATGCATTAGTATGTTATAACCGAAGGATGTTGCCTATTTTGGAATCGTTTGCGGCTGAGCTCGTCTTTAGAAATGATATGTAGACAGCCCGTATCTGGGTCTTGAGTAGGAGAAGATAGCTTTGGATTGTATAGGAGCAAACACAATCCAGGTTATGACCGATCGCTCCTTTGTTAGTGAGGCCTACTGACATTAATCCCTCAACGAAATAAGTTTTCAACAATAAATTGATAATTAAGAAATTGACAATGAAACGAATCAAAGAAATATGGAACAAATAATGAAAATATTCTTTTCTAAATTATGAATTATAATCTCATACGCACATTTGTCCTTCACATATGTATTATTATATTTTGAATATGAAGTTATGCATGTCTTAGATATATATATGTGTCTTGCTGAACTTTTAACTCACCTTACTATTTTTTTCCCTCCATATAAGTATGAGTTGCACCCGCTGAGGTATGGTAGAGAATTTGAGTCGGCTGAGTTCGAAGGTGATGAAGATGATCTTATGGATTTAATTTTACCGTCTTATGTTTTCTGATGGGATTATTCTGTATTTATTTTACATTTATTTCATGAATGTATACATATGATGATATTGATGATAAAGATATATTTATTGCTGTACCGATGGATGTTTTTGCTTCCACCAATTTTTATAGTCTGTTTTAGATACCTAGTGGCATCTCTATGTGTCCGATATTGTGTTTGGAGACATAACGTTGGGGCAAAGAAATGTTTGTGGCAGTCTTTAGGATCCTGTGTTGGTCAGTTACGTTGTCTGGATGTTGGGGTAGATCCTGATAGATTTTTGGTATTATTGAGATTGTATAATTGATGTACAGTATTATGATACATGTTTTATATTTGGCCGATATCCGTATTATACTCAAAATTTTATCAGATTTTCGATTAAAAATATAGTACGTCACAATTGGTATTAGAGAAAGAGATACTTTTAGTTTGATTCGAATCTTACGCGGAAACTTAGGACATAATAAGGAAAATTAAAAAAGTAGATGAAGGCTTAAGATGATTAAGCTAACTTAAGCTAACTTGGGTGGTTCTAGTTATTCTAATTTTAATGGCTTAGCTCGGAACTAAACTAGAATCAGAATATAGGTTTCTTTATCTAGTTGTGGTGACCTAGTGTCCGGAAGGATAAAGTGATATCGTGGTATATGTTTGTGGGTATTTCTCCGGATAAATATCTTTCCGAGGAGATTTTGGAAGTATGTTCTAAGTTTTAGATAGCTTAATCACCAGATTGAGAATTGTTCGTATCCCTTGGCCGGACAGTGAAGAAATCCAATACCTTGGATTGGAGTTTTGTAGTAATGACACATAAGGTAAATGTGTTGTTTACTGTGATGGAAGGTAAGGTTCCCAAAATTTGATATTGTAGCACGTGTATCGTTTTGGGATCCCGAATTTATATTCCCATTTGTGTTCCCTAAGTTTAATTATTTATTTAAGGATTTAGGCTTGATACTAGCGGTATCGAGGCCTGTGATATTTTCTTAGGTCTGTAGATATGAATGGTTGGGTTGAATTGATTTGTTTCGATGTATCAAGTTTTGATCCAATTTTGGTGATAGTTGATGGATAAACCGTCATGTCAACGTGAATTGGATTGATAATGATATTACATCTTGCAATTGGGTTGTGGGATTTTGAGCATGAGTTTGAATTGATCGAGATATCAAAAGTTAGTATCGCCTTGCCTGCAAATCATTTATTAAGGATTTACGCCAAGTCTAATTAGTATATGAGACTGCATTTGGAGACCATTTTGTGGTCATTGAGGAGTTTTGGTTGTGTGATGAATATTTGAAAATGTTCTTGGAAGGAAGCATCAATTAGGCGCCGTCGTGGGATGTTCTAGAACCTTTGAGGCACGTAAGATGAATCAATGAGGTTATCTGTAGATTTTTAAAAATTGGGTTGTTTAGAAGATTAATGATTTGATAAGCGGGCACAGCGAATAAATAGGTGAATTATTTGATCTATTACAAGGGTTTGATGATTTCTAAGATTGATATGTATCCATAACGTTGTTGATTGTGGATAATTAAGAATTGTGCTCGTGGCAGCATTCGGGATAAGGATTCAACTATTACAAATTTTGGTAACGCCACTTGGGTCTGAAGATTTGTTAGTATTTCGGTGAATGTAATTGAATGGGTCTTTCGGCCACATTTGGGTCGATTATGTGAAGTTCCATCGAAAAAGTTCATAGGATCATGGGAATGTATGAACTCTATTTGGGGACGGTATAATTGATTAGGAAGGCCGATAGCTATGAGCTCATTTGAGTAGAGAACGTAGATTTGGTAAAGGAAAGTGTTGTGTTGAGCTTGTAATTCCTTCAATGGCCCAGAGGTGGTTCTGAAGAGCCTTGAGGAATGGCTCATTTGGGAAGGACTGATAGATGTTGCAAAAGTAACTGTTTCTATTGGGTCTAGGTGAATTGGAAGGAATGTCCTTTAAGTATTTCTCGAGATTTTGTAACATCCGTGAGGCTTTTGACAGGAAAGCATTCAGTATCTGTTGGGATGAGGTATATGAAGATAGTTTTGAGGATTGAAGGTTAATTTGTTGATCATGATATTTGGATTGATCCCTGATGGATCCAATAAATTATAGCAGAATGTGATGTTTTTGAAGAAGATCTAGGTTTATGATTTTTCTGTATCGTATGTGAGTGAATGCCTTGGATAAGTGGGGGAGAGGTCCATAATCAAAATTACTCCACCCATGCCTTGGAGTGTGTGATCGAGGTCCCTGTTTTGAGGACTCATAAGTAATGATATTAGAGTTAGTTAATGGAGGATCTGAATATTTATACTATAAGGAAGAAATGATTGCACATTAGAGGAAATGAGTGATTTTGCTTTAGGAGTATGAGGAAGAACCTCAATATCTTTCAAGAAAAATGAGCATTAGTACCGATGATTTGATATTGGGAGCCTTCGGATTAAACATGTTTTCAATACTTCGTAGGAAATGTTGTTAGGTGAGTCGTAAGTAGGCTTCAATATTGAGGCAATGGGATCCCGTGCTCTTATTTTGGGGTTGTTAGAATAAAACTGACTTGGGTGTTTGGATAAGAGTAGATTAGCTAGCGAGATCGATTTGTTCATTGCGAATTGGGTGATCCGATCGGAATGAATAAGTTGGCTTATTGGTATGCCAACTGGGTGATGAGTTGCTAGGTGTTTGTGTTTTGAGGTTTCAATGATAGCTCGAGGCTATACCAAAATTTTGGGACAATTGTTTCGATCATATTTTCTATATTTGTTGTAATTTGAGGACTATGGGATTGTCAGAGGCATATCGACATCTTTAAAATTTTCTTAAGTCTATAGTTGGTGGGTAACCTAGGTGTCTGATATGACTTTATGGATAAGACTTGCAAGTTGTTTATAGCGTACAAGGGATTGGTTAATCAAAGTAGTGCAGGGGAAGCGTTATGGGGTCATAGCCCAGAAATTTCATAATAAGATTGAGATTTCATGTGATTGATCGTTCTCGAGACCTAGAATGAATCGAAGTAAAAGTTTATTGGTTCGTTCAAGATATTGAATTAAATTGGAGAATAGCCAATATAATTTGGGTTGCCTAGATTTTAAGGATTGTCATGAAGTTTCCCATGATTTAATGATTAAGAAAATAAGTACGTGATCGAATTAAACCATATAGGAGATTAGGAATTTATCTTATGATAAGACTATAACTTGGGACATTAGGAAATAGGATGATTCATTTGGAAAAGGCCCCCTATGATAAGTCATTTGATCAATAATGTGACATAGGATCGTGAAGAAAGAATTCTCAAAGGATTTTTTCCAATTGTAAATTTTGAGGTTTGTCAAATTTTGAGAACAAAATTTTTATAAATGAGGAAGAATGTAATATCCTTAATTTTTATCCTAATTAATTGAGACTATTTGTTATTATTATTGGGTAATATGAGTATCATAAAAATTAATTAAATATTATGAGATTTTGAGGAATGACAGAAATTATGAAGTGGCATTCGAAGTGCACCTGTACTGTTGTCCGAAGACCAATTTAGAATTTAGAGTTAAAGAAGTATATATATATATATATATATATATATATATTAAACAAAAGGAAAAACATGAAAAGAGAAGAAGCAGAATGCGGGTTTGTGGAGAGAGAAAGACGAGAGAGAGAGGAGCATTTTGCGGGGAAGAGGCAGCACAGGAGGTCGCCGGCCGTCGTCGCCGGAATTGGAAGCCTGACGAAACTCACTCTCTAATATGTGCTATGAAGGAAAGGAGCAAATCACGCGGGCTGAAGGAGGAGTTGCCACTATTGTCGTCGTTGCCAAAGGAATCGGGTGAAATCAAGGTGAGTAAATCCTTTCTTACCCCTTGTGGATGCCGATTTGTCACTTGCATGTACCGATTTTGTGGAAATCGGTGAGAATTTGATGGATGAGGGTTTGTAGGCACAGTGGAAAGAGAGAAAGAGAGGAAATATCACCGGCCATTGTGCCACCGTAGTCACCGCCGTGTTATTGCCAGTTGCTACTATCGTCGTTGCCCATGTCTGAACTGTTGTCAGCAGAGGAGTGTGAAGAGAGTGAGCAGAAGCGCCACGTGGAGAGGGGAAGTCGTCGCCGATTACCTGCGCTGTCATTTGCCACCGTGTCACCATTGCCGGGGTCTGCCGCCATGGTTGTTGCTGTCGACCTCGCCGGAGCCGCCATCTGTGTGAGAGAGAGAGGCAGAAAGGGCAGCGGCAGAAGTTGCACGAGGAGGGAGATAGGGGCAAGTCGCAGGTGATGCGCCAGTGGAGAGAGAAATGTGCCGTTTGGGTACTTCGAGGTATCCTTTGTTTAGATCTGCGGTGTATAATGTTGATGCAATGATCTATAACCCATTTTTTTTGCCCGATTTAAAATCCTTTATATTTTGGACACTTTTTGGAGATTTTACTAACATCTGTGTTATTTTTATATATCTCATATGTTTATTCTGTACATGAATGTATTATAGATATGTTAATTTTATATGTTTCGAAAGTGCAAGCATGTATTATAAATATGTTAATTTTGCATATTTTGAAAAAAAAACCTATTATGAACCACTAAGAATTATCGTTTGGAAAGCTTATAATTCTATTTAGAATAATATGAAAATGAATTCTTAATTCTCCCAAACTCTAAATAAAAAATTATGCATGAAACTATGAACGTGTGAGAATTCGAGCTCATGAGGAACATGGAAATTTTTATGAAAATATGCTCATGAAAAAAAAAGACATATGATGGAGAAAATTCTGTAATTTCTGTAATAAACTTATGAACTGTTCTATGGAATGATGAACTGATTGATTTATAAAACGTTTTTCAGTAGAATGAAAATGAAGGAATTTGTGCTTAAGAATAGAATTCTCTAATAAAATAAGGAATTAAAAACTTGGACCAAGGATTATGATAATAAATTTTGACATACTATAAATATTACAATAAAAACTTTAAGATTATTCTGACCATGTTATATAACAGGTGAAATTTCTTGATATACCTTAGTATGTTATAACAGAATGACGTTACCTATTTTGGAATCGCTTGCGGCTGGGCCACCATAGTGATGGTATATAGACGGCCCGCTTTCGAGTCTTGAGTAGGAGGAGATGGCTTTGGATTGTGTATGAATAAATACAATTCAGGTTACAACCAATTGCTCTTTTGTCAGTGAGGCCTACTGACCTTGGCCCTCAACGTAATAAATTTTCAGTAATGAATTGATAATTAAGAAAATGACAATAAAATGAACTAAAGAAATATGGAACGAATCATGAAAATATTCATTTCTAAATTATGAATTATAATCTCATATGTACATCTGTTCTTCACATATGTATTATTATATTTCGAATATGAAATTATGTATATCTTTAATATATATATATGTGTGTATATGTGTGCCTTACTGAATTGTTGGCTCACCTTACTGTTTTTCTCCCTCCAAATAAGTATGAGTTACACCCGTTGAGGTAGGGTAGAGAATTTGAGTCGGCTAAGCTCGAAGACCATAAAGATGATCTTATGGATGCAATTTTATCGTTTTATATCTTTGGATGGGATTAGTTTGTATTTATACTTGATTTATTTCAAGAATATAAGCATATGATGATAAGGATATATTCGTAGTATATATTCCACTGTATCGATGGATATTTTTGCTTCCACAAGTTTTTATGGTATGTTTCAGATACCTAGTGGTATTTCTATGTGTCTGATATTGTGCCCGGAAATATAACGTTGGGGCCACGGAATGTTTGTGACAATCTTTAGGATCTTATGTTGGTCTGTTGCGTTATCTAGATGTTTGGGTAGATCCTGATGGATTTTCGGTATTGTTGAAATTGTATAATTGATGTATAGTATTAGTATACATGTTTTATATTTAGCCGGCGTCTGTATTATCACAAGCATATAAGGTTATTGGATTTCAGCATCATTATCTAGTGGACTGAATCTATTTAGTTTGGATCGTGACAATAAGATGAGGAGACAATTACAATTACTAATAGATGGGCACGAGATAGCAACAAAGACCAACTTGAGGAACTGATCAGTCAGTCATTGGCTAATGTTGATGGATGATTGAATAGTGCAAATAACTTTGTGCATAGGAAGGTTAAGGCAAAGTAGTATCATGTACCTGAACCAAGTAGGTCAATCTAAATAATTAATTAAAATTTTTAAAATTTAAATTCAAAATAACTTTAAACAAATAATACTAAATCTCAAAATTCGGATGTGACAAACTAAAATATACAGTTCAATAAAAATTAAATCCACACAGGACCTCATCGGATAACCATCCGAACAAAAATACGACATGTTCTATAATTATCGTAACGAAAGTAACAATTTAACAAAAAATTGTAATCAAATATAATATAATATACATACTATGCCCGAAATATAACCATGGATCTATACCCGACCAATTTTATAATTCGATCACATCAAATACCAATTTAAATCATAATAGAATAAAAACTCATCAAATCAGATGAATGACTGACAGATCACGACCATACTCCTGTAATGTATCCAAATATTCAACTCTAAAGGGATAAAATAAAAAAAATAATCATAATACTACAAGTATCACTTTTAAACAAAAGGAGTGCAATAAATCAGAGAAAATGTCAAATGGATAAAAAATATCCGTTCAAATGACAAGATAAATCTAAATCTTCGCTATAACAAATCCAATAAAAATTCAAGATCCAGAATTCGAAATTCAATAGTAATCTCGTATACAAATCAAATATCCAAATTTAAAAAAATATTTAAATTATAAAATAATTCTCATCGGAATATATATATATATATATATAAACAAAATAAAACTGATTTAAACAAATTCTAATAGGCAATTCGCCAATTTCAAAAATTCAATCCTGAGTCTAAACTCGAGTTTGAGAACGAATCCAAATCCAAGACCCAATCAATTTGTGATCTAGGACAAAATCTGATAGCCGAATGATCCAATAACATACATAGAAACAGAAACAGCGTTACAACATATAGTTTAAAGGTCCTGATCAAAACATATAGTCCAAAATTATTTCTACGAGACAAGCCAAAATCCAATTGATGGCAAAATTGATAAATTTTAAATCCAAATCTAAAATTCAAATTCAAATCAAAATCCAATATAAATCAATGTAGAGATAAAAATTATATAGCAAATTTAAGTTTTGATTATTTAAAGATCAGCTTGAAAAAAGATTACACATAATTCTGATAACCTTAGGTAAAATTAACTGTAAATTAGGCCAGTATATATGGCCACCAATGTATTCTATACTCATGGGTAAGGTTGCTCACTATTGTTTGTCACCCGTGACTTTGGGTGTAATCCTCAAACTTGTTAGATATATTAAAACGTTCGAATATATTCTAAGATCAAGTCAAATTACCCATGAGTAATGTTGCTCACTATTGTTTGCCATCCATAATTTTGGGTGTAATCCTGAAACTTATCAAATATATTAGGACGTCTGAATATATTCAAAAATTAAATTAAATTATTCAAATGAGAATAGTCACTACTCTAAACCTTTTCTACCGGCGAAAAATCTCTACTCAAAAATCAAATGAGGTGTGACACTCAGAAACCCACAACCAGCCTTTCCCTTCCTTAGCTGGTTTCGCGCGCTACCTTCTCTTCTCTCTACGCAATGCTTCAGCCGCATGTGCCACAACGGCGCCACCTCCCTCGCGGCCGGCACTACCTCACCTGCAATCACCGCCGCCGCCGTTGCCTCCCATTTGGCTGCCGTCCTTCCCCGG